>VXBO01005782.1:0-42173 GCA_013400135.1 Rhinoptilus africanus
ATATTATACAAAATTATACACAAACATATAAATGTACTAAAAGTTCTTATAAACATTCCTTCTTTTCTGTAGTGGTGACCTGTTTGGCTATGAAGCAGGACTGTATAGTCAAATAATGGTAGTTTTCTTTTCAGCTGCAAGACTATGAGACAATTTCAGCAAGCTTAGACAAAATGCATCTTCTAATACAGCAAATATTTTACTCTAGTGGTCTTCCAGTATACAAGAGGCTGTCAGAAAGAGGACAGACGTCAGTTGTGTGCTGGGACTCGAAGAAATCAGGATGAATTTGCACTAAATAGTAATCAGAGAAGGTACTGGCAAAATACTCAAAATAAATAAAGTGAACCTCTGGAAGAGGTGACATGGAAATGTGGCTAAATCTCCCTAAGAGATTTAATAAGTTAAGAAAAAATTGTCAACCATGATCCAGATACATTTGATCCTTTTTCAGGACAAAGGGACCCTATGTTACACTGAAGTTCTTTCCAGAAATATAGTGTTTGCATGAATGGTTATCTACAATCATTTATGGTAACCACAATCATGTCCCTGGCTTCTGCTTGTTATGTAGAAAATTTCCTGTTTAATTGTACTGTTAATCATTCACAATTTATAAGCCAAATTTAGGAAGTGTCATTCTATAGAGTTCACTGATTTGAGGCAAATTGCTGTTTAGGGGCTCAATTTAAGCTAATGGTTGTGTGCTACTCAGGGAGAGCTGAACTTCCAAAGTTTCTGGGGCTTCACTGGTAGCCCAGCCTGATAAGGACTTCTGAAAACCAGGGTTTAAGTGTTACATATAGATAACACCTTCTGTTAGAGACCTAGTTAGTCTTAAACACCTAGCTGATGTATCTGCTACTCTCTGGCACTTACCTGAAACCCAGTGAAAAGGAGTCTTTCCATCTTTTTGCTTGACATTATGAGGCAGATGAAACTATGTGACAGTTAAAGCATACTTTGAAAACTGGCATGTGTTTTTCATAGGTAAATCAAGCATATCTGTGTGCTCCAAAATATACTAGCATCTGTCTGAAAAGAAAAAGAAGAGAGAATCTGGAAAGACTGTTCAGGTATATCTTGAATATATAAATTTTATTGTCTTGTGTTCAAAGGAGTTAAATGACCTGTACAGATTATTGTATTCCTAGGACCATTGTATTCCTAGGACTACAAAAAATATCATAATAGAGTTAAATGAAAGAGAGAAATCATAGATCTTTTCGAACTAGCTGTTCTATAATTAAAAGTACAATTCACTTAGGAGAAATATGTTCCTTAATCATTTCATGTCCTCTAATGACCCTTCTTTCTCATCCTGTTAATAATTCGATTTTCTTCCAAGTAAAGAACAATAGAGGAGATGCATAAAATGAAAACCATAATGCATCCCTCGAGCAAGAAGGTCTCAACACACTAAAGAAATCAAAGTGCCTGTTGCCATCTGTGTTAATTCTGATGTTTACAGCTGATACAATCACTTAAAGCCTTATCTGTCAACACTATAATGACATGGTGATTAAGCAATGGCGATATTAAAGTTCAACAGATTTATTTGAATACGATCTGCATAAAGGAGCTTATACTCCCTGTGATTCCTAAAAACTAGTTTATCAGATTATAAGATTAGTGACAAACTTGTTATACTTCATCATTGTGTAAATGCAGATGCCTATTGTTAATACAGCAGCCTGTTTCTTCTTCACAGTAATTCCAGTGATGTGATGTATGCTGTCTCTGCCTAATATATTTCTAAAGAGTCATTACCCTATGGAGGAAACCATAGCACAGCATAAAAAGCTCTCAGTTGGAAGTCAGCTGTCCTGGACGTAATTTCCACTTCATATTATAGAAGACTCTAAATATGAAAAGACATATTAGTTAATTTCCCAGATAAATAATTTCATTTAGAAGAAAGAGAGGAAGCAAGCGGAAATAGGACAAGAAAGGTTAGGAAAAGGTCCTGCCTGCCCCTACAATTATGAGGAGTAGTTACAAAATGCTCATGAAAAATCACTAAAAAAGCTCCAAGTCTTTTAAAAGGTCTTTCCAATCACAGACATGCAGCCTAGATCACAAAATGCTGGTTGTATATTCAGCTGACATAAATTGTTCAAGTGCTATTCACGCCAGCAAAACACATATTTAAACCAGCATAAATTAGTGGTCTAAAACTTGACAAGATATTTTGTAAGGAAATCTGTTTTCCTCACTTTCATAAAAAATGCAATTTTCATTAAACAAATATTTTTTTTCTGAACACATAGGTCTTTGGCATGTCAAACACTAGTAGCAAAATACAGAAAATATCTGAACATGTGACTATTTCCTATTAAACTTTAAATTTTAATAGAGCACACTAAGTTGTATGAAATCATAAAATCATAGAATCACAGGGTTGGAAGGGCCCTCTGGAGATCATCTAGTCCAACCCCCTGCCAGAGCAGGGCCACCTCAGAGCAGGTTGCACAGGAACGCGTCCAGGCGGGTTTGGGATGTCTCCAGAGACGGAGACGCCACCACCTCCCTGGGCAGCCTGTGCCAGGGCTCTGCCACCCTCAAGGGAAAGAAGTTCCTCCTCAGGTTTAGGTGGAACTTCCTGTGCTCAAGTTTGTGCCCATTCCCTCTTGTCCTGTCACTGGGCACCACTGAAAAGAGCCTGGCCCCATCCCCCTGACACCCACCCTTTAAGTATTTATAGGCATTGAGAAGGTCACCCCTCAGCCGTCTTTTTTCCAGACTAAAGAGACCCAATTCCCTCAGTCTTTCATGGTCTATATTACTTGCTGACCTCGTGGTTTAGCAATGTCTTTGACTGTAGCTTTTTTTCTCTCATGAGTCAAATCCCATGGATTTTAAAATCTGATATTTAAATATCAGTCAAAGGCTCATTTTTATTTTTTTTTAAGTTCTCTTCAATTTTCTTTACAGATATCTAATTTTTTTCTTCTAATTTCTCAAAGTACATACATAGCATTGAATAACCTCTAATAGGAGCATACTTGCTATGAAACTGGAAAATATCTAGCAACAGGCAAACACTGAATGGGAAAGATCAGTGTATGACTTGGCTTATCCTTCTGAGTAAGCCCGCCATTTTTTTTCTCTGTCTGGGATAAGAGACAGAAGTGTTGCTGCCGGCAGAAAGAATGTTCCCAGAAATGAGCAGTGCACGAGGCCAGGTCTGCAGTACTTTCAGCTCCGGTTGCTGCCTGTGCAACTTGTCCTGCTCGTGAATAAAGGAACTCAGCTGAACTGAAAGACTGGAAGGAGAAGGACAGTTTCAGGTAGTGATTTTGTCATGCAGTGCTTGAAAGTATGTCTAATGGAAGGAAAGCATTTGATTTCCACGTTAGTTACCAAATCAGTGCCTAAGAGGACTACTTCTTCATTACACTTCAGTGCCTGAATGGAGTGTTCCTTCGTACCAAACCTCATTCATATTGCATCCATACAATTGCAAATATTGAAACTCCTGCAACTCTTTTTCCATAATCTACTTCCCCCTGTCCCCCTCCTCCCCAACCTTATAAACAGGCTCTCTTTTGCTATTATTGTCTATTTGTGGATTCATATCTAAGAATCCCTATCACTACATTTTATTTGGTTTTGTAGGCACCTTAGTTACTTGAGTGTCAAAGATTATGAAGTTAGAGGTGGCAGATGCATCCAGTGTCAGCATTATCACATTATCTTGCAGATATAAATTATCTGATCAGAAGCAGAAGTGAGAACAGTCCTGATGTTCTTCAGAGATTTTGGAAATACTTTAGTGATTTTGTTTTTAATTTAGCCTGCTGAAAACGGCTAGCTGAACTGAGGAAGTACTGTGCTAAGGAGGAGGATAAACTTTTGGCAATAATCCTGCTGCTGTAATTTAACACAGATATGAGTGGCTAGAACTCAGACTAATAACAGAAACATTTTTGATATTTTCTTCAAAATATCATCTCATAAATTCAGTTTAAGAAAAGACCATCAGTATTTTTTCCTCTAAAAATAATACAGAAAGTAGTTGCCAATGATGTTGTTTTCATTTTGATCAACCCTGTTCCTAAGTTAAAATGAACATCAGAAGGGAAATCCTTTTTAAAACTCTTGTTTCTTGTCCCTGCTATAAAAAAAACCCCATGTAATGTTTTTAATTTTTTTGCTTCTTAAGCACCATATACCTATTTCTCTTTAAAAGAGAATTTTGCAATTTAAAGATGAAAAGAGCCCAGTGGAGGTGAAAGTTTGTGGAAGTCATGTCCTATGTCATCAGATCAAAAAAAGCAAGTCTTACTTTTGCAAGCCTCAGTTTTGGTGTTTGGTGGGGTTTTTTTTTATTTTTAAAAAAGTTGTCCTGTAACCCAGAAAGCCTAGCTCAGATATCTGGCAATGGTATTAACTGTCCCATGTGAAATTACTCATGGTGCACAGGCAGGAAGGGAGGAATTTCAACAGAAACTAAAGATACCCATATCATTAATAATGCATTTTCCACCTCTCTTTCCAAGGACTGGATGAGCCATAGCTGTCTGCATACCTGAGCAAGCTGTGTATATGCCAAAAATACGGCAAACTTGCAAAGTTCGAGAAAGGTTGTAGTCGTATTTAACACTGTTTTTTTGATATATATTTTTCCCTGAAGAGCTTTCAAGCTGTCAATATCCTTCTAAAAATAAACAAGCCTATGTGCAATGCAGCAATGCCTTTATAGCTGGTGATGAGAATGACTGCCTAAAGGGAAATGAACGCCCTAAGCTACTGACACATTGCACTTTTCAACTGGTGAGAGGAGACACCTCCTTCCCCCCAAATTTTAACCCATGGGCAAAAAAGAAACAAATGTACTATTTTATAAGCAGAAGGGACACTTCAAAAATGTGTAGGCAAGACCCCAACTACAAAGCTAACAAATAGCTAAGATGAAAGATGTTCAAATTAATTAAAACAGTGAGAAAAAAAGTCTTTAACTTGGGCTGAAATTAATGTTGAATGTTGCAGATGAGATAAATCAGAATGACATGGAAAGCACTTGTTACAGAGCTGACAATGTCCTCTTCGACTTCAAAATGTTTCAACTCCATTTTAAAACAAACAGAAAATATGATTCTTAGCAGGACCAGCTCCTGCAGAAGTGGATGTATATGCTGTATAATTGCTGAAGCAGTGACATTACCTTTCTAATCTATATATGTCTTATAAAGCTGCCAAAAACTTTGTAGGAAAGTCATAATGCAATTGGTGTGCAAATGAGGCGGGTGCTGTTTGACTTCTTTGGATGCAGAGTAGAAACTGGTTTTTTCTGCCTGTTTCTTCCCCCATGCTATTCCCAGGGGTCAGGCTCAGTCCTTTGCTCTTCCAAGATCTTCCTCAAAGTGTCTCTATTCAGGCCTCTAATCTTAGCCTCTCTGGAATCTCCATTATTACTATTTCCACTGTTACCACTTCCACTTTTAAAATATTTAGATTTTATAAAACAAAACAGTTCTTTTCTTTTCTTTTCTTTTCTTTTCTTTTCTTTTCTTTTCTTTTCTTTTCTTTTCTTTTCTTTTCTTTTCTTTTCTTTTCTTTTCTTTTCTTTTCTTTTCTTTTCTTTTCTTTTCTTTTCTTTTCTTTNAACACTGTAAACTGTGGCACTGTGTAACTAGCCCACATAACAACTAATGCCTGTCTGAATTTATTTCAGGCTCTGGCCTTAGATGACATTTTATTATTCAGAACACAAGAATACATAAGCAATGCCAAACAAAGCAAGTTTCCTGTTCTAGGCAGTTCAGTATAGTCTCTTTATGTAGGAGGCTACTCCTTGAATAAACTTGTAGCATTAGCCTGTCTATCTCAGCTGCTCAGCAAAAATGCTTGCTTTCTCCCCAGATGAACTTCACATTGGTGGCTTTAAGCTAGAGGTAACAGCTCTATATCCTATATTTTAGGGTAATTATTCTTGCCCTTGTTCAAACACCATTCCTTCAGTAGCAGTGACCAGACTATTTTCAGAAAAGAGCGCTCTAAAGACCTTTCATAAAAGAGAGCTCTGAAGTCTGTCCTCTCATGAGAAAAAGCCTGGTGAAACCCTAACAGTATAACCAAGAGTTTAATTTTAGTTTATATAGGTTTATTGGTGCATTTAAAGATCAAGTAAATCTTGTCTACACAGTAGAACTGTGTAAAACTGGCATATTTATTTGAAATCTATTTTCTTATCTCTACGCTTGACCTTCTTTGTTTTCATTAGTGTAATTCATTTGACCTCACTTGAGCCCTATTTCTAGGACAGAATGAGAATGGCAGTCAGGATTTTTCCTTCTCTTTTGCATGTGGATGAATCACTTTTACAATCAGAAGAAATGGAAGGACAGCTAAATTTAATATTCTATCCAATCCATGCAATCTTTTTTCCCAAACTCAAACCTATATATTTTGTTTGTACAAGATAAAAGTAAGTGAACTGACAGGCAAATCTGAGGAGGAGGGCAAAACAAAATAACAAGCAGAAATCCAAGGGAAGACAACAGTGTGGTTACACAAAATATAAGAAATTAATGAAGAGAAAATACGTATTGGTACCACCTACTAGCTGAAGCAGCCTCTAGAAAACTTAATTTTCATACTAGTGGCAAATAGAGGCTTGGGTATGCAGAAGTGATAAATCTGAGGAAAGTTTGGTTGTTTAGATATGAGTGGAGTGAGGTGGTTGTAGAATTGTTAGTTTGAATTTTTCCAAATTATTTCCAGATCTTCCTGATTTTGTGTCCTGGTTAGGCCTATTTAAAGCACATTTGTGACTATCAATTCAGCCTTTGCAAAACTTTGAAATAAATTGTATTGAAACATACTGACATCATATCATATTTTTGGCAGCCTTTTATAAATCATGCATTAAACTGTGGCATTCATGGGCTGTGGGCAAAGTGTATGTAAAAGTGCATTATCAAGTGCATTATGAAAATGCAGATTTATGGTTGCATTTCTTTGAGTTTTTAAGTACAATTTCTTTTGTCACTTTAAGCATTGTTAATTGCTGCTCTTCAGTCCTGCGATATGATGGGACCTCTGAAATTTTAATCATGAATACAAGTAAAATTATTCCTTTTCACTTCTTCCTTCAATATTTGGATACAAAATGTTACACAGACTTTCATATCTATACATGATTATTCCTTTGTGACAGCTGGGCTGTTCAATTATTTAGCAACATGCCTATAAAACTGTGATTTAATGATAACATATTTTTCCTTATTTCCAGGAGGACAGTTGTCTTAGTGATGGCAGATTAAATAACAAGCAGCCTGTGCTGTAAATGGACCATAGCTTTTAATCTTTCATATAGCTGCTAGGATGTACATCACATCTTAACAGAAGATTGACGGATGAACAGACAGATTGTGCCAATGCAAAGGGTTTAATTATGTACTTGTCTTTTAGAGATGGTTCAATAATATATTATAAAGGGTATCTTAGCAAGAAAAGCACTTGGCAGTAGCTTGAATTGCTTTAGAACTGTAAATATTTGATAGACCGTCTGTTGGTGACACTGCAGAAGAAAACGAGCTGCTCCCTTTTGACTCTTTGTGGATTCCTGAACAGAAAAGCAGAGACACTTGTTTCAGATCCTGAAAGTCAGGCAAAGATGGAACTTGAATCTGAATCTTTCATACTGCAAGTTATAATGAGATTTACAGGGCAGGAGTTTTCTCGACAAGCGTGGCATAATTACACAAAATGGGCATGGTGCTTCACACACTATTTTTACTTTTGGCTCAAGCCTAGTATAAAAAGCAGTGGACTACTTCATTTGGAGCTACAGCTGTGAATATTTTGTTTGGATATGCCACATTATGAAACCAGGAATATTTGCTAAGAGAGCAGGCAATAAAAAAAAATAATAATCAGATGACCTGAAAAAAATCTTAACTGACAATAAGACTGCCAGCATGTTTGTTTCCATTTTGGACTAACCAGAACAACATCTCTATGGGAAAGTTTTTGAAGAAGTCCAGTCTTCAAAACCCATGGCTGAAGGGACATTAATACATTTCTCTGCATTGCAAAAAGTCTGTTTTAAAGTGTCTCATTGAGGCTGCATTACATTTAAGCTCTCCATTCTTTCTTACGAAGCTCAGCAAAATTCCACAGCGTCACCTACAGCTCTGCTTCATTTTAATTTTACACCCACTTCTTTGCCGCCTTCATTTACTCTTAAATTTCAGTCTTCATGTCCCTTCTTTAACTAAGCACTCATTTTAGCTTAGCTTATTTATGAATCACTCCTCAGAGCCCATGTGTACTCTCTATTTTTTGCTTGTGTCTGCAGTTGAATTTATATGAATTCCAGTGTACTGTGCTGTCCTCTGGGTAGGGATCTGTCGTCTAGGAAGCTGTAAAATGCAATGCACCCATACAATTGTACCATGGATGATGACTAATACTAAAGAAATAAAGTAAGATAATTTTAAAATAGCCTTGTGTTGGAACTAAATGATTTACATCCAAACTGAATGGCTGATTGAAACAAGCTAATGGCACTTAACAACCAGTCCTTCTTAGCCTTCCTCCTCCCCTCCAAGTTTTTAAACATATTTGAGCTCGTACCCAGACATTATGACTTGCAGACGTTTGTGTTTGAGAAGGAGCAAGACAACTGTAGAAAGTGCTGAAGAAGGCAAATGTATGCCCTAGCGATACTAAGTAAGAAACCAAAGTGTGCTTACTTTTTGCCTTTGTTTCAGGTGCTGGCTTACTTTTGTATGGCTAGGTAGAGACTTATTCTCTATTCATTTCTGTTTAAATCTCCTCCAGGGAGAAGTGAAAATGTGCTGGGCTGGCAGATAGAAAACTCCAAGTAGCTGTTCTCAGGAGTATGATTTCTGCAATCCATTTGTTAAAGGCTTCATGTTTTAGTCTCTGTAGTCGATTTGCCTGTCCACATATCCTTAATCTAAATGCTGTGACCCTCCCCAGTCATTTCATATCTAGAGACCGTTTAAACTGGTTACTTTGTCTTTAGAAAGAGAAAGATCAGCATAAAATACCTAGAGCTTTCTAGATATTTATTTATCTTATCCTGAGTTCACTGAATGGGTATAATTCAGATCTTTGCTCTGGGATTAAAAGTAGAGAGGGAAAATATCCCTTTTATTGGGAGCAGGCTTTGAAAACTCACGTGTAACTGTATTGCTGGCTGATTTGGAGAAAGTGGAGCTGCTAGCTATCTCTCTTTCAGTTGCATAGTTTATGCGACATCTTTCCTTCCTTCCTTCCTCCTTTTCCTTTTCCTTTTCCAGGTTGGAAAAACAAAACCAGACAAGCATTAGTTAATCTACTTGGAGCTCACACTGAACAATTGTTCTCAAGTGCTCTCAACTGAGGAAAGTTTTAACGTGCTGAGTGTCAGTTCAACACCTGCCCGCTTGTGCATTAGGACTAACACTTTGTTAGCGCAGGTGCACAGATACAGAATGAGGCTGTATTTATCACTTGTACGTCAACTAAAGGAACAGTCTATTTAACTATTTGTAAATGGAGAAGGATGTAAACTACAGTTTATGAACCATATTGAAATGCTTTCTGGTTTTATCGTCTTTAATGGGTAATTTAGCAACTGTCATGATTATGTCTGAATGAGAATTTTGAAGATAGAATTTGTTTTCCTACGGTGTGGATATTCTTCCAGTAGTACCATGAGCTCATACATACTATTTTCAGTAGCTCATGTGTAGAGTTTGTTTATTAAAAAAGAATTCAAAGTTGCCAGAAAAGCTGTCTTTCACTGCAGTTTTAGCTGTGGGCCACATCCTCTGCTGCTGTGCCATGATTTCTGGTGCTAACATGACAGCAGCAAAAAATGTCAGTCAGAAACTACCTCGTATCAGATGAGGAGTTGATGCTTACAGGTAGACGTTTCTTTTTTCTTTTTTATTTCCCAAGCATGAGTCATATCTGAAAGAAAAGAGAAAAAAGAAAGTCACTTAAAAGGTGTGTGCTTATTTTATACACAGTGGTTATCAGATAAAAGCCACAGCTGGCCCCTGAGCTCAGCTGCATACATCAGTGGGGTGCTGAGACATCTCCCAGAATGGATGAAGGCCCGGGGTTGTGGTACAGAGCAGACTTCTCCTCTTCCTATGAGAGAGGGGAGGGGGTGGCCTGCTGGAGAGCAGCTCTGTGGAAAGAGACCTGGGAGTCCTGGTGGACAACAGGATGACCATGAGCCAGCAATGTGCCCTTGTGGCCAAGAAGGCCAATGGCATCCTGGGGTGCATCAAGCAGAGTGTGGCCAGCAGGTCGAGGGAGGTCATCCTCCCCCTCTGCTCTGCCTTGGTGAGGCCCCTCCTGGAGTGCTGTGTCCAGTTCTGGGCTCCCTAAATTCAAGAAGAACAGGGAACCTCTGGAGAGAGTGCAGCAAAGGGCTACCAAGACGATCAGGGGACTGGAACACCTCTCTTATGAAGAAAGCTGAGGGGCTTGGGTCTTTTCAGTCTGGAAAAAAGATGACTGAGGGGGGGATCTTATCACTGCTTATAAATACTTAAAGGGTGGGTGTCAGGAGGATGGGGCCAGGCTCTTTTCAGTGGTGCCCAGGGACAGGACAAGAGGTAACGGGCACAAACTTGAGTATAGGAAGTTTCACCTAAACATGAGAAGAAACTTCTTTACCTTCAGCGTGGCAGAGCCCTGGCACAGGCTGTCCAGGGAGGCAGTGGAGTCTCCGTCTCTGGAGACATTCAAAACCCGCCTGGACTCATTCCTGTGCAACCTGGCCTCCTCTGGCAGGGGGTTGAACTAGCAGATCTACTGCAATCCCTTCCAACCCCTACCATTCTGTGACTCTGAGGAAGGGTGAGGCTGCAGCAACTGCATGCACGGCTGCTACTGAACAGCCCCTACAGGTACCCAATTTGATGATGACTAGTACAAACCTCTAGCAATGAATCAATGACCTGCAGACAGGTCATTTCCAAGCTTCTTATCCATCAGAGGCATCTTGCTGTATTTTTTTACACACACACATCAGATACCAATGTGTCAGACACATATCATCAAATACTATTAAAAAACTGAACTAATTAGTAGTTGCGTACTTTGATACCGGTGCAATTTGCATTATTGTGACAAGTGCCAAAGATCTTGCTATGCTTCCAAAGACCGTGAAAGCAGCAGTTTTTTCCTGCCCGTCTAGAGTAGCAGGAGGATTTCTCCTTCAACTTACTCAACATTAGCTCAGTTTGAGAAGGCTGAGCAGCCTAGGGAGAGGACATGTTAATACAAGATTCTTGCACATTTTTAAACTATTGAAGCCTGTAGCCCAGCTTCTCCATGTGTTAAGGCACAACTGAGCTGAAAAATCAGTTCTCAACAAAAGAGACAGGTAGGAAACAAGGGAGCAGAGGGGAATGGGAGTTTGGTTCAGTAACTTCCTAAGGTGAAAGGCAGTTACAAAATGATTTGTTTCATGAAAAACATGCTGAGCCAGACTGACACTGCTGTCCTTGGGGCCCCATGTATGCACTTTTTGGCAAGTTAGTCACCTGAAGATGGAAAAGATAAGATTCCCTCAGACCATTGTCCAGATCTAAGTGAATATTGCCTCTCAAGTCTAGGTATTTATTTTAAGTGGCAGTTTGGGTGACCTGAAAAAGCAGGATTTTGGACTTAATTTCCCTAAGTTCCGTTTTCTTAAGAAAAGCATTAAGGATTGGACTCTGGGCCTCAATTACACTTTAAAATAGGCTTTTGCTTTGTAGGCAACATAAGCACTTGAGGTGCTTCCATGTCCCTAGTTCTGTGAACCTCACATTACCTTTTTAATTTTCTCTGTGGTTCAGAACTGCTCTTCCAGCACCACAAGCTAAATACCTAAAGAGACAATGTAGGACTTCCTAACGGCTATTCAAGCATGAGAATCTGTCTGACAGGATGAAGTCAGACTGTCATAAATAGATGCTGAGTGCTGTAATGTGACAGATCAGGTCAAACATTTTTATTCTGTCAGTTTGAATGATATTGCAGACCCGAAGGCTTCCGACTGGCTGAGTTTTAATCACTGAGGTAATTTTCCGTGCGTGTTTCTTTGCAACGCTGCATTGGAAATTCCACAGCACTGAGCAGAGGGTGTTTCTGATTCCATTTATGAGAAAAACCTCTGCCTAATTTAGGAGCGTAGCGGTTTACCAGAGACATAAGGTATAAGTTTAACTTCACACTCTTGCCATGTACTGAAATTACAAAACTTTGGGAATTAGGCAAATTCAATGGGATTTAAGGACCCCATTTGTGGCAGACACTTGAAAGGAGAGATATACTCTACTGGATTTCTGCTATAGCAAAGAGGATTGTGAAAGTCTCCTTGCTATGAGGATGTGGGGTAGTCAGAGGCTCCACTACCGTACTAGTCAGCTCCCATTAGGGAGTGTGGAATAGAAGTAACAGGAAAACATCAACCATGAAAATACAAAGGTGAAGCACCTAAGTACACTCCCGAGTCCAAAGTGTGTGGTACTTTGTTGACCATGGCAGGATCAATCTTCTAATACTCACAGAAAATGAGCTTTAAATGACTAGGAATTAGTCTTCAGAAAAGTCTTCTTTTCAGATGGCTAAAATATATTTTTTTCGGTGTTCTTAATAGCCGGTTAGAAACAGTTCAGTTGCTATATTAACTTTATGATTTAACTTTAACGTTACTTTGGACATTGACATGGGAATAAGAGGAGGAAGTACCTTGACATGTGGTATGGAATTGCTCTAAGAAGCACAAGAAGCACAAAAAATCAACAGACTCAGAAGAACTCTGCTTGCTTGCTTTAAAAACCTTGTGAGATCTGAAAAGGAAAAATGCTTTGGTTGTTATTCTTTATTGACACACTTATGTATTTTATTTTGAAAAAGGATCTTGTGAGAACAGATGTGTAACTTCTGACTATGTTTGCAACCTCCCATTCTTTAGGCAGAAGAATGGCAGATGGAGGACCAGAGTCAAATAATCTAAGGTTCACTGAAGTCTCTACACTTTCCTGTCCACAAAGATTTTGAGAAGGTGTGCTTGTGTCTCAGTACACAAATGTAGATCAAGTGACCACAGAAACACAGATCTGTGGCTTAAAGATGGATCTCATGGATTATTACCAAATTTTACTCAGCATCATCCCCCAAACTCAAGTGGATTAGACAACTACTCACTTCTTTCAAGCCACTGTAAGTCATGATAAAATTCAAGTTTATGCAATCTTGATGGCTGATAAGTGGCCCATAAAATGTCAGTGAATTGCAGGCCACCATAAACTGCTTTTAACACTTATTTTCATTCCAATTTACATCAATTGCTGTGAGGAGTGAGACTACTATTATCAGGCTAATACAAGACCGGTGTTCTCAAGCTTTGACACATCAATTTCTACCTTAAAAGTACTCAGCATTTTTTCTTTTGTTAGTCCTTTTCTGCCAAAAAGGGATTTTAGTTCCCCATGGTGGACACTACAATTTCTCAGAGCTCTTGATTACAATCTTCTAACTTCAATGCACAAATAAGCTAAAAGAACAGAAAATTATCTTCTCCATGGTTTACAGACCCTGAAAGCCTCTGTGAGTGGACAGGTAATCAGCTTGCTTCTGTTCACAGTGACTCTCCAGGATATGCATCTTCACTTAGAATACGGGATAATTTTTAACATCAGGTGAATGCTTTCCCATTTCTAATTGGAAAAGGCATAGATGGTGTTTACGATTTGCTGTCATTCAAAAGTAGGTAAACAGTTTAAGACATGTAGCCAGCTCAATAAGTTTACAGAGCACCTTTTCTTCCTTGGCAACGTGGACTGAGCATATAGGGCTGTCAGCTGGCTGTACGGCAGTAGGATTAAAGGGTACTAACAAGAAGCTGTGGGACCCATCACATGCAGCTGTGGCGAAGCTGTACCTTGGCAATAAAAAAAAAAAATAAAAGAAAGAATATCAGAACCCGAGAAAAGATAAACACAAATCAAAGTGGCGGAAAGTAACAGAAATGGTGAGGGAATCGAACACCCGGAACAAGGCACCTCACAGAAGGAGGGGATTTGCTAATGGTTAGCTGGAGACCTTCAGGCTGAAGTTTACAAAAGAGATATTCAACAGAGAACTGGCTGCCCAACTCACTGCCTTCCCACCTGGGCAGGATCTGGGCTTCTTTCATAAAGGAAATGACATGCTCATTGGTAGTGTAGAGAATATTTTTCCCCACAAATTAAATCCCTGAGTGGGCCTATGAACTGCCAGCAGAAAGGCCCTTTCTGACCCACAGATCTGTACTTACACTATAGTAGATGTCCTGATGAACTTAAAGTCTTTTTTCCTTTTTTCTGTCTCATTCCACTGAATGAATGTTAGAGCCATGTAACCTCTGGCTGTTCTTGAGGGTTACACACAGGAATGCTCCTTCAAAGAATCATTCCCATAGCAGTCAGAGAAGGAATGGGTATTATTGCCGAAGCTGTCTCTGCCGGTCCCCTAGGATATGTCTTTTTTAAATAGATGGTGAAATTTTCTCCCTGATTTTCCTAAGCTGTTTTTTTTAATTGTTTGCAAAACTTAGGTCATTCTTTTTTTTCTCTTTTTCTCTTTTGAATAAAAATTTTAATAGATCATAGAACCATAAGATTGCCTAGGTTAGAAGGGACCTTCCAGATCATCTAGTCCAGCCATCAACCTAACTCTGACAAAAACCATCACTAAACCCTATCTCTAAGCACTATGTCTACCTGTCTTTTAAATACCTTCAGGGATAGTGACTCAACCACTTCCCTGGGCAGCCTGTTCCAATGATTAATAAAAGAATGCAGTAATGCCCTCAAACCTCTTAAGAATTTGCCTTCTTCTCAGAATAAGTCTTTAGACTTCAGAGCTCTCTGTTTAAAAGCAAAATAGGTTGGTTTGGTTTGGTTTTATGCCTTCTACACTCAAATGCATGGTGCAGTATATTTACAAAGGGTTCCTTCAACCTTTCTAAAGGTAATAAGGAGAAAAATATGGTAAGAAAAACCAAAAATCACAACCAAAAGTTGGAGGTTATTCTCCAGATGACAGTTGATTATCTTTTCCTTTTGTTTTTGTCAGAAAGAGGACAAAAGAAAAATTTAGTATCGTTGACTATCTGGACCAAATATTCGAACACACTCTAAAAAGCCCATCACAATTCTTTGATGATGCTTTTACCTCTGTATTTTTCAGTCATTTCAGTTATCTACAGGCATGATATAAGTCCTAGGACCCCTTCATTTCTTGTTCCAGTGTTATTGTATTCTGTCACCAGTATTAATACCATGAAACTGGCAGTGAGCACAGAGATGCCTTTGATGCTTTAGAAATAATGAAATGTCACTCCCATTACAGAAGAATGTGGCATTTAATGATTTAATGGGACTATGCAAAGTTTATTTGCATTATTATTCCACTGTAATGATTTTTCCTGGCAGTCAAAGCTGCCAAAAATATCACTGAATGTTAATTCAGATGAACTTTAAAGGCAGCCACATAGGGAGTGACCTGAAATCAAAGCTTCTGGTCCTAGCCTTCAAAGGAGGCTGCCCTGGAGGGTGTCATTAGAATCTTCCCTTAACCTCACAGCCTTCAAATCTGAGAAGAGGACATGGTGGAAAAAAAACCCCCACACTGAGCAGGACCTGTGTCACTCTCAGAAGCAAAAATTACTGCCATAATTAGCTAGAAGAGGGAGAAATACCCCTGGATTTAGATATAATTAACACAGCTAATTAAATATCAGAAAATGTGACATGAGAAGGGGAAAAAATAAAAAATCTATTTCCCAGTCATGGTAATTTTTAGTAAATTTTACTCATCTTTCAGTGTTACCTCTACTGAACATTAGCAATTGTAACTGTGTTGATCCTTTAGTGGTTTGAGTGAAGGTTGTCAGAGGGCATTACTACTGAGCTTTACAGCTGGAATATTTTGTCGTATACAAAATACAAATCAGCTTATTGGCGTGTATACGATGATTGCGGCTAAAAGGAATAAACCAGTGACTTTTGAGGTCCCTGTTATACCTGTCTCTCCAAATACATATACACTCCAGAGAAGGGTTTTGGACCAGGGGCTTTTATTTAGTGACCCTGCTTTAGAACTGAATGAGGTTTAGTTTTGTTTTGTATTTGTTTGTGTTTGGTTTTGTTTTTTTTTTCAATACAATATAGAAAACAACAGACAGAAAACACAAAAGCAGATCTACTAANTTTCAAATAACGTAAAAAAAGAATGGGTTAATTTGTGAGAACTAGTGATAATTTTTGGGGTGTGGATGTTTTTCCCAGTTATTTTATAAACAATTTGGGTTTTTTTCTAGGCAAAATTTCTTTAAATTCAAACTTAGCTGACGGAATTTTAATCCCCATGAAGTTAAAAAAATTCCCTCCTTGAAAGGAAGACAGGTAAATTTATCTATTATAAGAAAAGTAAAAATGGGAGAAAAGAGAAGGAATGGAGAATGTTTTCTTTTGAAAATTACTGTTTTTGTTCAGAAGAGAATAAACACAGTTTTACTCTACCAGTAAGCAGCAAAAAAATGTGCTGCTATAGTTCTGCCCCAGTCCCATTTGTGAGCCCTTTAGTCTGTAACACAGATGACACAAACCAGTATTTAAATCATGTATGAGGATGCCAATCAACATCCAATAAACCCCAGTGCAACCAACCTTAATGTCTGTGGAATAATTGCCTCCTCTTTGCAATACAATATAGAAAACAACAGACAGAAAACACAAAAGCAGATCTACTAACAGTTTCTTTTATTCCGTTAACTTAAAAACCAATTAGTACCAGCCCTAACTAAAACCAAAACAAAACGAAACAAAACCCACCCAAATAAACCAGATAAACAAAACAAGACAGGATTTTACATCTCCTTAGCACCTGGAAACTAAACAAGTACTATGAACATGAATCTGAAAGCAGCAGGCTAGTGTTATTATAGAAACAGGACCAAAAAGAGAAGAGTGAAGGTGTGCATAAAAGTGAAAAATAAATGTACCCACTGCAGACAGACATCCGTGTTCTTTGTTATTTTATTTTATTTTTTTTAAAGAAACACCTCAATACCTTGGTTGGAAGGCTAATTAACTTAACAGCAGGATCGAGGCTGAAATCAGCTCTTTACCCACTGTAATCATTAGGATCACAGATTTCTCAGGGCCTATGGAAAGCAGCCCATGCAACTTAATTCAGCTTCCCCGTGCATATGCATAGTGGCAGATTCTTTAATTACATGATTGAACAGTATTTTTCTGAGTGGAACCCTGGTGGACAAATGGCTTTTGGAGAAGAAATTCTTGGCAACAGGGCCTCTACCATGCTGGCTGCAATAGGGAAGGCACAGCAAATGCAGCAGGGGACATGAGAAAAAGCTGATTTTATGAATGGAGAGTGGGATTCTCTCCTTCTCCCTGCTCATGTGGAAGCAGCAACTACCTTCAGCTAATCTGTCCTTAGGTGGATGTAATTCTCCTCCACATCTTCATAGGTGTCCACCTAAAACTGTTGCTTGTCCTAGGTGATTTTATTGGCCAAAACCCTAAAATTAGGGTGCTTTTCTTTCATCTAGCTACTGAAATAAGAAATATATTATGCACAGAGCCATGAGTCCCACCTGGTCAGTAGCTAAGTACTCACAGCTTCACATGTGCCTGGAGCATCTACAGTCATACTGTATAGTGAGGAATTAGTGGGTTTGCATGGAGACTTGAAATCAGAATTTGTAATTAAAAAGGGGATTGTGAATATTTTTTAAAATATGCTTCACTGTGCTGAGGATTTGAAATGGATTACCACTTTTCCATGATATTTAATATTACAATAGATATTAATGATCTGAGTCTTAACCAAGTCACTCCTGTTTTGTGTCAGTGAAACTGCTGCAATCAGGAATGGTAAATAAATTTGTAGTGATGTCAACAGAGATCAGATACAACCCCAATTTGTGCATGTTAGTATGTATAATATATGCAGTTAGCCTTCGTGTTACAATAGCTTGCCCTCAGATATAACACTGTTATAATATCAAAGCTGTGTAATTTAGAGAAGCAATTTTTTGTTTAGAAGAAATGAATCTTACTATGGAGAGTAAGGATTACTGGGTAGCGTTATAAAAAGACATAGCAAGGAGTCAAATGAATTTCCAGATTCAAGATATTCACTAAAGTCACTTCACCTAACTTCAACCATTTAAAAATTAGGTCTTTGTAGGAGGAGTCAAGGCAACTAGGCAATAGCAGGAGATCTGTACTTTCAAAGAGTGATTAGTTTCAACTATTTTAGACTCTTCTCTTGAGAGAGGATGTATTATACTCTGTAAAAGCACTTCTGTATGCCCTGACTATAGCTGGGCCTGGATGGCTAGGTTGCATTAAACACCTACATTTTCATAGCTGAATTTAGATTAAGTGATGCCTGAGTGAGCGTATTCTCAGTGTAGTGCTCAGGCACTGCAGAGCCTCTAAAAGAACGTCACCTTGAAAAGAATGAAACCCATTTATTTTCCAAAATAGAACCTGAGTACCTCAAAAAACATAAAGCAAGACTAACAAGAACTATGGCAAATCCATAAGTGGATTTCTATCCTGTATCTTGTAATTAGCAACTCTTTTCCACAGGGCTACTTGCAAAGGAAGGATGTTATCTTTTATAGTTGGAAACTCTGGAAACAATATAATTTTGATTTGAAAATAAAACAATTAGAGAAAAAATACCAGTGACTAAGTCACAGGTCTATTTAACTAAATGTTTCTATCAATGATTTCTGAAAAAATATTGAAAAAGATAAGGCATGAAAAACTGTGCAATCGTGAAGAAGCCTTGAGTATTTTAGAAAATAAAAATCCTCCATAAGCAAAAAATATTTCAACATAGTATATAAAATGCACATCTATTTCTAGTTCCAGAATGTCTCAAGTTTATAACAAGAGTCTATTGAGATCACTTTTTTCCCCTTAACTGGTAAGAAGCAAAACAAAAACAAAAAAATGCAAGTTGGTTTACTTGTATGTTGATACTTCTACTATGAAGGAAGCTTTCTTATTCACAGAAACAAGGAAAACTAACCCATAAAGCACAGAAATGAAAATCTTCCATGGGATTGTTTTACCTGTGGGAAACAAATTTAAAACTAACAAATAAACAAAGCCCCTGGCTACCATTGCATTTGTGTCTTGGTTAACAAAGTGCCTATCACAGACATGCTCAGCTGCTTTGTTTCTGAACACACCAACAGACAAATGAAAAGGCAGCAAACAGGATTCGGTAGATGGCCACTGAAGTCAGTGGTGTTTCCTAAATTTGCAAGTAGAAAAGCGGGCTCAGAGGTAAAATCTTTTCTAACTGGCATGCAAAAGCTTTCATGAAATATTATGAATCCTTTTAATAACAGACTGACTTATATGCTTATTATGCTCTGCAGTGGTATTAACCTCTGAAAAATGCTATAATGTGACCCATAATTAGAATTTGACATATAAAGTGAACTGTAAGAGGACTGCTGAAGTACAGTTCCCTGACATCTAGCTTCTAAGAATTTCAAGAGAATGATCAAGTGCCAAGTTGCCTGCCTCCTTCTCAAGTAATTGAAACCCACAGAGAGTGGTGTTTGCTGACAATAAAACTCCTTTTTGTGCAGCCAAGCACAAGGTCTGCGTATCACATAAGCACTGTGTTTGCCAAATTGTGAAGACTGAAGTGATCTTGATGTGGCATGGGGCCTTTTCTTGCCCCTTGCACAGGAGCAGGCTGCCTGGGTAGGCTCTGACATATTTTCCCCACATTTTTACTTCTCTGTAATTCACTGGGTGTTTTAGCAGTCAAAGCTGAAACATATCAAAGAACAAAGATTACTTTCACATTCTAACACAAATTGTAAGTTACAATGGTGCTTCAGTTTTGTACAGAATGTGTTCATGCCTATTTTAAATGTACAAAAATGAGTTACAAAAGGAAGAACTTATGTTTCATATCATTTCATCAACTGAGCTACCTATCCAGACAGTCATCTGGCAAACATTAGTTTATCCTCACATCACGCAACTGAAAATCCTACAGATTATCACCTTAATTTCACACAGAGAACCTGATCCATGGGGATAAAACCTTAGTCTAGCTGCTCAAATGTGGCCATTTAGTGCCACCCGAGACGCTGCCTGGCCTCCAGTTACTACTCCAGGTAGGTGTGTACCCCACATAGATACCTCTTATATCAAGCCAGCCTCATGCAAATATCCTTGCACAGCTCAAATGGAACTTGACAACAACATGCAAGCAGTAGAATCAAACTGCAAGTGGCTTTATAACTACATTTCATGATGCATGCGACCAGTTCTTACAAATGTGCACTTGTTCTTGTCTGTAAGTANGCTGCAAGTGGCTTTATAACTGATCTCTGTGACAGAAGTGGGAAATGAACTACATTTCATGATGCATACAACTAGTTCTTACAAATATGCACTTGTTCTTGTCTGTAAGTATTCTAAAATTCTCAGTCGCTTTCAAAACTGGTGTGCTGTCTCCTAATTACTGAAGTATTGGATGGAGTTCTGCTCCAGACTCAACCCCCTCAAATTAGGTGTGTCTGCTGACAGATTAGATGTCTACACTCTTCTCAAAGACAATGAGGAGCTAGTGAAGACTGTCAGTGGAGTCTGAAGCACAATTCAGCTCATGCTAAAGCAGATATTTGTTCAGTTGATCTCTGCCCTACATTATTCAGTGCAGCCAAGAATACCACCACCCTTCACATTTTACATCAGTTTGTTCTTATTTGAGAGCACCAGGTCCAGAAAAGGCTTTCTTATTCTTATCCAACCTGCATCACAAATTGTTCTTAACACGCTCCAAAAATCTCCTGGAGAACAACCTTTGCCCTTTCCTTTACCTGGGAGAGCCCTGTAATCATTGATGATGTGTTAAAGGTTTCCTTCACCAGTATTATTGATGATGAGGGTTCATGGGCTGGACAAGTCCTCGGCAACTTCTTCACGACATCCTGGATCTGAATTCCAGGCAAACAATAAACCTTGAGCAACAGCAGGTCTGGCCAGTGGATGGGTGCCTCTGTGCACTGGCTCTTATCCGTGGATCAGATGGGCCTCCCGGATGCCTCCACCACCAGTGCTTGCCCCTCCTCTCCTGCTGCCAGCTCCCACTCTCCTGTGACTGCACATCCAACAGGAGGTCACAAGCTCCCAGCCAGCTCCCATTGTCATGGGACCCCCGCCCACTGCTCCCAGTGTTGGTTGGTGTGGGGGACCATGTCCTGTGGCTTGTCCCCATTCTCTGTGCTGAATCTTACAATCTCATGTAGTTTCACACAGTGACCCAGGGCTCACAGCTTGCCCTGCTCCAGGCCAGTGGCCACATCAACTCCTTGATTCCCGCCTTGCACTCCCTGATGCCCTGGATAGGAGGCAGAAGGCCAAGCACAAGCCCACTCTAACTTCCCTTAGGAGATTATCTGCCTGGCAGGCAACTGCCTGTGCTATTTTCCATTTCTCAGCCGTGGTGGATGCACCGCCTGTGCACCCACCCATTCTGCCATGCATAGCTTCTCCCTGTGCCATGCTGTGAGCATGGGCGATTGAGCCGTGCTCAGGCAGGCAAGAAAGCCGTTCTCCTGAAGTACACACTGCTGAATAATAAAGGATAAGGATGTGTGTTGTGGCCAAGGAGAATGAGTGATGGTTGGGTCATACCTCATTATTCTCTTGGCTTCTGAAAGGTGAGAAATAATCATTGATTTAGTTTTCGTATGTGATATTTTTACTTGGTAGCCATGGTGCCTGGAGTTTTAGTTAAGTGTTTCTTCCCTGTATTGTGCAAAGAAACAAATAAATAAATACTGCTGCCGTCTTCCACTGAATACTCCATAGGGCTGACAGAGACATGGATACACTTGCCGACAAGAAAACTTCCTGCTCTGTTTGGTCTTGATGATTTTTTTGCTGTTTCTTTATTCCCTGAATAGCAACCGATGAACCTCAGAAGTGAAAGACAAGCATATTTATGCCATTTCAGTTACAGCAGAATAAATAACTAGTTGTGACTACTGCCTGTTTGTGCTACATTAACATGTAAATCATCCTACACCTGAGCTCAGAATTGCCCTGGGGCCCTCCATCTGGGAATGGGAAGAGACAAAATGAGCATTCATTAAAAGAAAAGAAAAAAGTCACCCTGTCACGATCCATCACTCTTTCTCGTGCAGCTCAGTGCTGTACTGCTTTAGTATACCTGCCTCCGAAGGGGAAGAGCAACCTTTGGGAAATGTGGTACGATGAAAGCTTCGTATTTTTGGTACTTCCATGCAAGAGTGTAAAAAATTACAGAGTCTTTGTGCATGCCTGCTCTCCAGGCTGTGCTGGGAGATAGCCACTTCATTTCTTCAGCATAACAATCGAACCAAATGAGTGTGATTGCGGTAATCAAGAAATTAACAGGATATAAATAAAAGAAAGTTTGCAGGGAAAGGAAACATACGCTCCCTGAGATGCTCAGCCAATACTTTGTAATGAATAACACATGTGAGACTTTTCGTCACTTTTTCTTCTCTGTGAAGCATCCCTAAATAGATTGAATTTTTCTCTAGTGCATTAGTTAACTGAGAGTACTAATCTTAGCATTGTATCTTTATAATTCCTCTTCTGCACCTGATTCACAATCAGTTGATTATGACTATCTGTTATTCTTTATTTCAATTATTCAGGTAATTTTGCATTCCTAAAATATTGATTGTCTGTTGATGCTCATAACAATTGTAATCTTTACTTTCTACAGATATTCTCCAATATTTGTGTACAACCACCTTATTGAATATTTTTGCAAAGAAATACATTTGATAAAATATTCATGGAAAAAATACACAGAAGACATACCTTCACTAAAAATTCTGGGCATAGTCTTTGCTACATACAGAACAGTATTTTAAAGGAAGATTCAGTTACAGGGCTTTAAAAGTTTGGAAATGACAGATCACTTGTTAAGAATTACACATCTAGTCTTCTACTGTGTCTTTCCTGTGGTCCTTTCTTGTTCGTATTGATGGTTTGGAATTTTTCTAATATTATTATTTTCTTCTGCATTATCCTTCTTTTTGTTTTCCTAGCCCAAGCAATATTTATTACATTTGAAAAGAGTTAGACAATTGACACATTCTTCTCATTTTGATGATTTTTGACTTATGGCTACCTAAACTTTGCAGCCATCAGGAAAAAAAATTACTCAACAATTACTAGCCCTAGAAATATTGTGATGCAGATATAATTAAGAACAGAACTTTTAGCTGAAATTAATAACTTAATCACCGAAGGAAAAACGTAGCAATGAAGCATATAGACCTATTATCTCTAGAAATATTAGTAAAACATGACTATGAAAGAAGATGAAGAATAAAAGATTGTATACAAAAAGAAAATGTAATCCAGTGAAGTTTAAAAATGAATGGAACTTTTGGCAATTCAGCTGCATTAATTCTTGTGCTAATTGCAACTTCATATGTCTATCTGTGCATTAAACAATCTATACTATAACAATAAACTTTCATCTCCTACATGGCATTGCCTTGGTTTTTTAGTGTACAATACAAAAGTGTTCATTTAGAAGTCTGTGGGAAAAATTTTCCCTGGATGTGTTTTGTAAGAGGTCGAATTACAGCTTGGTTAGCCACATAATTTTTGCAATCATCTACATACAAAAAAAAGAAAAAAAGAGGATAACTTTATATGCCTGTGCTTCTAAAAAAAGGTTGTCAGCTGCTGCCATCAAAAAAGAAAGAAAAAATCATAGGAATACAAAAGCAGTAGATGTGTTATGTTGTCATGACAACTGCCATTTCTTGTCTGGAGAGCTGAGAGAGAAAACATGCACGCACACAGGAATAAGAGAGGAAACTTTACACGATATCCAGAACAAAATTAGAACTTAGACAAACTGCCTCAAATATTTCCAGTAAAGGAAAGCATTTATTATATTTATTGATTGATAATGAAAAATGGTAAGAAATATGGAAGTACAAAGGAAAAATCACTGTCCTGAAACATTAAGTACATGTGGAGTGTTTGAAAGGAAATACAACAGTGTTGTTAGAAGAAGGAAACCTGAATGTAAGCTTCCATCATTCTAGGTTTCTTGAAAGCAAAAGGATTTCCATGTTACTTAAGCTTAATAAAGTCATGGACACAGCGATGACATCTTTATCTAGCATGTTGTTAGGATAAACACTTTTCTTATGTTTCCAGAACGTGGCTTTAGTATGATTGCAGTTTGTGATATGCACTGGGTTTGATCCAATGTCCAGGAAAAGAGGTGGCTTCCATGGCTGCGGTTTATCCTTTGACTTATTTCACTTAGGTAGGCTAACAAGGAGTTAAAACTTTTGATGCCACTGTCCTCAGAGTTACCTGAACTCATAAATGTTCCTGCCCATGTCTGACAGGGAAGTCTTCTCAAAGTCATAACACTGAGTCATGTTAAACAATATCCTACTCATCAGGATAAGGTCTGAGATATAAGGTTGGGTTTTTTTCCCCCCAGTCATTGAGCGTATTAAAATTGTTCATATTTGGTAAGATTAAATTGTAAAGCTCAAGCAAAAGAAGCAGAGACAGAGCTCAAAAATTGGATATATGTCAAACAAGCCATATGAGGATAATACATGCCACAACCAACACTGGAGCTTCATGGTTTGGTGACATTTATTCTTGTAAATGTGGAAAAATAATAAAAAAATTAGAAAACAAAATTATCCACAATAAGACAATGCACTTTAAAATACTTTAAAATTGACTTGTGGTGTGTGATTGCCTTACTGCTGAGCCAGATCATCTTGCAAAGAGTAGTAAAGTGAATGCACGCTACTATATCCCTGATTTTTCTCCCATGCTTAAAAATGGTATTGGGAAGACCTTTATTCTTCTTGTGCAATTCGTACATTTTACATGAAAAACCATATTCAGATTGTGCTTGGAACAAAACATTTCCCTGTGCTGAAGCTACCCTTACCAATGAGGAAAGGAGAAAGCTGGGGTATTAATAATTAAGCAGAGGACCCCTGTAAGCAGGAGGGAGCCAGGAAACCACTGAAACTTGTTTTAGGATCCAGAAAACAATTAGAGCTTTGATAATAATAAAAGATTCATAAGCAGCAAGGTCTATGAAAGGTTTTGCAGATACTTGCAAAGCGAAAGGAAGAAAAAATAAAAACAGATTCATTACTTAATAGCACAGGAAACTAAGGAACGCGTGATGCAAGCTTATGGTCTCAGTGAACT
Organism: Rhinoptilus africanus; assembly: GCA_013400135.1. NCBI lineage: Eukaryota > Metazoa > Chordata > Aves > Charadriiformes > Glareolidae > Rhinoptilus > Rhinoptilus africanus. The sequence continues at coordinate 25,287 of VXBO01005782.1, forward strand.
CCCTGATTCAATTTTTACACAAAGACATTCACATGCAACCAGATGCTTAATGCAATTATATTAACAGTGCACAGGTGTGCAGATCAGAGGAGGAGAAAAGGATAATCTCCATGTATTACAGAATTTGTGGAAGGAAGGTATTCTAGGGCTCAGGGCCTGATGGAAATACTTGGTAGGGCTAGTTAAAATTTTAAATTAGAGTTTTATTATTGTTGTTGTTGTTACTGGAAGAGAAGGATGGCCCAGGAGACTCAAAAATAGTGTTTTTATTTAAAAAAAAAATCAATATAGATTGGGATAAAGAATTAAGATAATAACTTTATTAACAGGAAATAGACTTAAATGTTCAAAAAATAATAATATATAAGCATGTAGAAGATAGTAAGGAGTAATTAAAGGAGCAAACTGAGAAGCAATTTCTCCAAGCAAATCAAGTATTCATTTTAGAATGGTCACTAATATGAATACAAACATAGATGCAGTATTGTCTTAACTTTAGTAAGGCCTCTGATACCAGCTGACAGGATTAAGAAATATAGTTTGGGTAAGGAAATATAGTCTGGGAAATATTGCCATGAAATGGACGCACACTTTGTTGAAAAATTCTGCGTAGATCTAGCCGTAGTGGATTTCTGTCAAAAAGGAAGGCAAATAAAATCAGTCGTAATCTCTTCCATGCACAAGTTTGTGCCATTATTTCCATTAATGATTCAGATGATAAAAAGGATAATATACTTATAAAATTCACAGATGACTCCAAAGAAGAATAGATTCCAAAATAATGTCAGTAAGTTGGAGAAATAGTCTAAAATCAATGACAGAAAATTAGATAAAGGCAAGGGTAAAGTCTGTAAGAAGGACAAACCAAATGCATAACTACAAATCAGGGAACTCAGAGCTCATTGGCAGTATTGCAAAAAAAAAATATGGTGAATTATAATGAATTGAAAACCATATATGAATGACCAGAATGAAACAGTTACTCCCAAGTCTCATTCTAGGATATGTTACAGATTTATGAGGCATAGAAGAAAACTCTTTCATTAAACTCAGGTGAGGCTTTGCCTAGAGCAATATTTGTTTTGGAAATAGTTTTGGGATCATTTGGAAAAATCAAAAAGACAAAAAGAAGGATCAGTGGATTAAAAGTGAAGTTCGAAGGAGTGATATTTTAGATATCTGGTTTAAGTGCAGGAAAAGGAAGATGAACTGCAATCTCTGTGTGTAAACCATTTTCCAATATGGTTACTGAGTAAAGGGAAGAAAAAAACAGCTCAATTTTCAGAAACATTTGAAATTGGAAAGTACAAAATATATGTCTGTCAGCACAGTTAAGTTATGGAAAAAGAGAGTTTGGGAAGGAGGGCTCTGGAATCTCCTTCTTTATGAAATTAAGAAGAAGGAGAAGGAGGAGGAGGAGGAGGAGGAGAAAGGAGAAGGAGAAGGAGAAGAAGGAGAAGGAGAAGGAGAAGGAGGAGAGGAAGAATCACCAGTCAAGACAAGCATGTTGTTGTGAGCTTGCCATACACATTGAAGCTGAGAGAAGAAGATGGCCTGGATGTTTCTTCGAAGGTAGTGAATCTCTGTCTCCAGGTTAGCCAAGACCCTGCTCGGTTTCATGGTAGTTTACAGGAATAATCCAATCCTCAGTAGTGTGACCAGGGACCTCCTACCAAAAGGCAGGGAGTAATAGTTCTCTATGTCATTGTGGTGGCACTGGGCACAGAATGTCACTTTCTCATTAGTGTAGATATTTCCATAATGGAGACTGCTGAAAAAGGCACACTAAAAATTAGTCAGGTGTTCAGATTTACTGATTTATTGGAACAGATTAAAGCTCTGATTCATGAAGATATTTAAGCAGTGTGTGACTTGTATCTTTGAGTCACCTTTCAAATTGGGTATGTTTTATTATAATTACATGTCTAGAATACAATGACTTCTATTAGGGTCTGGTACATCCCAAAATTAAGAGAAATTAAAATTAAGAGAACTCTCTTGTCTTTTGTATCCAAAATCAGAAGAGGCAGAACTTCAGAAAATACATTTCCAGAAATTATCATTGTCAGGGAGCTGGACTAGATTTCCAGAAGTGTCTCTACCCAGCTCTTATACTTTTTCTATACCCATGTGCTGTGTTCATTTTAATCCTATAGCCCCTGTCTCTGCCATTATCATGCTGCATCTTTCCCTGTTCTTGTTTGTATGGGTATGTATATGTCTGTACATATCAACTCCACTTTCCCACACCCCAACTCTCTATATACATTTTTTCCTTCCTACTCAAACTTAAAAAGCTTGTGACTTTATAGTAACAAAAAACCCAATAATTTCATCGTACAATACAATGACAAATACTTTAAAAACTTTGGGAAAGAACCAAATCATTCTTATGCATTCCAAGTTAAACAAACATGTTTCTTCCAGCTACTGGGTTTCGTTTCTCACTGCTGTAGTTTTCGCTTAATTGTTTGTCCCTTTTAATTTGGTAGGGTCTGACCTCTACTTTGAACTGATATAAAGACAACACCTATGGAGAGTATCTTCTACAGAAAGGAGGCCATGTGAAGTGCCTTAAAAATAACATGGTTTATGATACTGAATGTGGTGCAAGGAACCAAACCATGAATGTGCTTAGAGTCAGAAAGGCTTGTTTATGTATTTGAACACAAAATGAAATTCTAACTTCAAGTTATATCCTGTGAGATCAATGATAATTATGTTTGCTTTGCAAGGATAAACACCTCATCTCATTTAACATGCCTTCCTTTTCATCTTTACTGCATGGAGTAAGTTGAGTATCCCTGTGTATTGCTTTAGAGGTACCTGCCAGCAAATAAGGGTCGATGCAAGCACACGCTCTGAAGTATTCTGTAACATCTTACTGATGTTTATGAGTTCAACCTGCTTCCTAAATACAGAAAATCACTATGTTTTTAAATAAGTGACAATTAAAAAAAAAAACCTAAATAAAAAAGAACGTGATTTATTGGTCATGAGGAGGAAGAACAAGAAAGGATAACAGTTCTCTGATTCACTGTGAGTGCACATAGCTATTAAATAACCCTGATGAATATAAAAAGCAGCCACATCATAATTTTCACCCAGGTACAAAAATAGAATAAATTGGAGGTTTCTCAAGGATAAAATTAAAGAATAATATTTTCAAATTCATGGCTCATACAGACCATTAACAAAAACAATCCTTAAAAATAGTTCTTTTTAGCAAGACATATACATCAGCATTCATAAATAAGCATCTGACACAGAGACATCATATGAATGGAGGGGCTGACTGTACTTCTCCCTGGTCTGATGAATTTTTGATAATTTGAGAGATAAGGAGAATTAGGCAGTGGCTTGACAGCTCTCTCGTTAGATTTTAGGACATAAATAGAATGTCACACATATTTGAGTTGGATAATTACCAAAGTATGGATAAAGTAATGCACAGCAGATGTGTCCCATGCAGCAAGATGAGAGCATGGATCAACAGCTCCTACTTATGGAGCCTGTTTTGGAACCAGACAGGAATTTCAGGGTGACAGAAACTCTGTGAGAGTGCAGCCACTGTACTCTGAGAAGCGAGCTTCTGCCCATGTCCACAGTACTGTGCTGTGGGAGTGGGTGCGCTGGCTTGATGGTGCTGGCTCAGGGTAGCTGGAGTTACTTCGTAGCTCACATGTGGCTCTTGTACAATCAAAAAATGAATTCTTGAAGGAAGGAACATGGTGGCGCACCGTTCCATGAGCTCTTTTTTTTCGCTGCCGCTGGAAAAAAAATTTCTAGAACACAAAAAAGAGGAAAAAACTCTTTTTGCCACAAATATATACATGACACAACATGTAAAATTACTATTTTTTCTACACTGAATTATTATTAAATGCTAAATCACATTCAAGAGTCTGGTCCTAATCTTCAAAGTTCTCCAGAAATTTGTCCAAAGCAACCAGCAAACAGATCACACGGTTTGAGTATGACTTTCTATAGTAGCTCCTGTCCTCTCCTATGACGGCACTGCTGAATTCACCAGAAAAAAAATGCAGGTCTAAGACAGGAGAATTAACTTTTTGTGCTTATAGAGATGTAAAGAACCACAGGCTTCATGGACATCTGAACAAACATAACAGACAATTCTTCTCCATCCTATCTCTTGGCAATACAAATTCCTTCAACACAAACAGATGCAGAAAAATATAATTGTGGATATGGTGATAAAGCCAATGGAATTAAGGTAAGTAGACAGAAAGATGAGACGAGAAAACTTTTACTTTATTCAGGCCAAAATCAGAAGGTCTGGAAATGTAAATTTAAGAACTATTTTTATAAACATTTTCAGAAATCCATCATTCACAATTAACATAGATTTATTGGATTCAGCAACAGAAAACAGCTTTTATCAGAATAATTTTGATGATAAACACCGTTTAATAAATAGATGGAGAAGTCCCAGAAAAAAATTAGCAGTCCCAGAGTAAAAGCAATTAGATCAGAATTCTATAAATTCTCAGTGTGAATATTCTGTAGGCAGAAAGTATATTTATGACTAGGAGTAGAATGACATCTACTTGGTGCTGTGAAATGTGTTTTTATTTGTTGTTGTAGTCTTGTGTGGGAAGTAGGTACCCCAAAATTTTACAGTTTTAACCATATTATCCAGTTGATAAATATAAGATGGTGGTGGTGGGTTCTTGTAGGATTATTTTTTTAATGATGAATAATCGCATGGTGTGTTCCAGTCATGTCATATACTGAAAACAAAGCCCTTGAAGAATATTCTTTTTTGGTAGTATATAATTTGCTATATTGACTTTTATTTAAGATTACAAATGTTAGGTGCAAGTTAATATTTGGCTGGTAATATTATGAGAACACTAGGAAGAACTGTATCCCCAAACTAAAATTTGGCTTGGTCAGTGCAAATTAAGATTGATTTTACATGCAGAGTTTTAGTAAGTAAAAGGTGGCACTTTTTTTAGGTACCTGAAGGTTCTGGAGAACAAAATACAATGCTGTTCTCATTGTTTTTATAATTATCTTCACAACTTTGCATAATTTTTAAAGCTCAGTCTAAAGCCCCATTCACTTAATGAACTTTGGATCAATATTCATCACCAGCATAGGAACTGTGGTCTATTCAAAGAACTGAAAATATGTTTTAATGAATGGCAACTGAACACAAGATGATCAGTTAAAGCAGTTTGCTGCCTGAATTCTGTAACTGATTTAAAAAGAAACAGCTCTGCATAACTTTTTCTCACTTCTCAGAGATTAATGTAGCTGCATTTCAATATCAGAAGTCTTTACTTGCTCTCATGATACGCACAAAAAAAGATTTTTGAAAGAGGAAATTTTGCACTGGATCCTCAGTTGCATAAGTGGGATAAGAAGAATTCTTCCAATACATATTGCATGACAGTGAATTCTCATTTCATTCTTCCCCAGAGCCAGAAATGTATTGAAGTCTTTGGAGTTTTGTCAGTTTATATTGGTTGTGATTCAGGGTTTTAATGTAGAGACTTCTGTCTGTAAGAATGCATAGTGATCCCAAACATATTAGCATATGCCGGGTGATTAAATGTAAGCCTTTTTAAGGTACAAAGGGCTAGACACACAAAAGTTGAAGAAGAAAAAGCCAATTTAATCATGCACTGTCTGTAGTCTGTCTTTCAGAAGTTTTGTGTTAAGGGTCATTCTGTTTGTTTCCTGAAAAGAAAGGAGAAGGGGCCACAGGAGAAATCTAACAGAATTTGAGTATACTGCCGTTCCATTAAGTATTTCAGTGTCGGCTTCTTGTGCAAAAGAACAGAGCAGTGTGTAATGGGAAGTTCCAATTTTTCATGTCAGGAAATATTGTATGTTTTGTTTGCATTATTATTCCAGTTCAGCCAGTCATCATTAAAGAGCAGCCTCATTGATATCTGTGGGAAATTATATAACTCCTTTGTATGCCTTCTCTTAAATGTTAAAAGTAATTATCCCGTCCCTTCACAAAGCATTCTACTGTTATTCAGAAGAGATCTCAAGAAGTCATGGCCTTATCATAGAATGAACTATGTTTTGTGCACAGCATACCTATTATCTGTGAGGAAAAAAGGTATAATTTGTCCTTTCGCCTAGGGCTTGCTGGCATATATTGCACAGCACAAACTCTGAGGGAATAACTTCATTTGTACCACTCTATTTTCCCTTCAAAAAAGAGAAAGAGAAAGAAAGGGATGGTGTAAAATCCGTCTAACCTACAACTACACCCTCATTCAGGCATAGAATGCATTCAAACCCCTCCTAAGTATGACAACAACATCTTCATTCAAATCAAAAGGTTTTCTTATTATTAACATTTATATTCCGCTTCAATACAATTTCCTCTGCCGAGCTGATCTCAATAGAACACTCTCCTTGGTCCACAGGAGTTCTTATACTTTTTTAAAAAAAATTTATTTTAAAATTCTGTGACTCTGAAGCTTGTGGTCTGGCCTAAATCTCAGTTTTCAAAAGGAAAAAGAAACTAAGGATGATTATTATTATTATTAAGAAATATTTCCAAATTCGTACAGTAATATGATATATATTAAGTTGTTTGTGAGAGTTTGTGTATGTGCATGTGTTAAATCAGTGGTTTTCAATCAGAAGCTCTAGGGCACTTATAGAACTGTACACTACTACTCTGTTACATAAGGAAATGGAAAAAAAAGAAAGAGCATTAACAGTAGGCTTAATTTTGCTTAACAACGAGAACATCTGCACATTCAGTAGACTTCTTTTAGGCATCTGCATACCAGTACTAGAAGAGACTTTTGTAAGCACCAAAATGATATCTGGATTTCTCAGCCTTTCTTCAAATTACAGCATGCTTTCTGAAAGCTGATCTCCACCATTATTTTGAATGCCTAAAATACATTTTTTATTAGGTCTTAGGCCTGACTTGTTATATTACCTTAAAACAATTTATGGAAGACGATCCCTAAAACAATGACAGACAGTCTGCTTTTAAATAGGGTATGTGGTAACACCTACCTGGCCTTTCTTCCACTCTCGTGAGAGAGGATATCATAGGTGTAGGAAGTTGGTGGATTTGATGCTCTGACACACGGACCACACACCTCACAGAGGTTTTTATTAATAGGACTGAGAGTGCAGACCCCAGAGGAAATGGACAGTCCACATTTCCATGTAGAAGTTTGTCAGAAGGGATCTTCTACTCTTGACATTGTACTGTGAAATGGCCACACATCTGCATAAAGGGCAGACTTATGAAAAATTCAGACCAGATAAATGACTCATCTGCCTAAACTGTCATTCAGAAGTTACAGAATCCAGTAGACTGCTCAAAACCAGCTCAGAAACACCATTCCTCAGCCCTTCTCAACTGAAAGACCATCTAACCTTCTCAGCAAAACATCCCCAAACTAATTTACAGAATACTTTCCACTGAAAAGGGAGTGACAAGGAGAGGAAAAGGATAGGTTGGCTTGGAACCATGCAATAATGGTTTTATCACCATTTGTGTAATCAGGGAACACCTTGCATGGATATGGAGTGTGGAAATGGGACCATTAAGGTATATCCCACAATGAGATTCCTGCACATCACATGACCATCAGTATGGGTATCTAAACCTGCCTTCCTGAGCTCTCCTCTGCCTTCCTGTTCCTGATCGACCTAAGTGCTGCTCAAAACTGCTACAGGCAGTGTACTATGCCTCGTTCAGCATTGTAAAGGAATGGAGATTTTAGCTGATGGTCAAGAAGATGCAGACACTGTCTGCCATGGTGGGTGGTGATGAGGCTCATGCTCCAGTGCTTAGTAGACTACCTTGTAAAGTTTTCCAGACAACTAGTTGAAAAGCTTCAGTGTGGAATGACATCTAGTAATGATCTGATCTTCGCTATGCGTCTGTACCATCCTTTTTAGTTTTTGTAACTTCCTTCTCTCTCACTAAAAGGTTTACAGATAACTCTCTCTCTCGATGAAAACTCAAGGTAAAGACCCATGTGCCTCACTTCAAATTTGAAACCAAAGTTCTATCTAGCTTTCATGTGACACAGAGGAGCATCAACAGCTGGTTGTAAAAGACAAAAAGATGCCTACAGCACTTGACCTCCAAGCTGAGCTCTGGCAACCTCCCGATGTCCAGATATCAAAGGCAAAGACAGTTCAAACTATTTCATAAACTCAGCAACTATAAGAAACACATTGAATAAAGATGAGCCTTCATATTCAGACTCTTTCAAAATAAAAAGAGAAATCTGAAGGACTTTACACATCAGGAAAAAGTTAACAGTTAAGACAGTGACGCAGTGGATTAGACTGCCTAGGAAGGTTGTGGATCCTCCATCGCCAGAAGACTGTCAGACTAGGTAAGTATACAAAAGCACAGATGGATGTTGTACAGTTCAAGGCGGGAGGACGGATTACACAGCTTCTCTTTCAGCCTTATTTTGTGTGATTTTGTTGGTCTGGTTTTAACCCACGCAATGCCTGCATTTTTTAGACAGCTGCTCAGCAAAGTGCTCCAAAAGAAGCTGCATACCCGCAGGACTACAGATCAGATACTGACACAGCAAGCACTTTCCACAATTTTACTTAAACTGTGATTTTCCCAGGAGAAATGATTCCCAATAAGCATTTCTTTTGAACAGACTATCATGTAATAGGTGTAAATTGTAAACAATCTTGCTACAGTTGTTCCTAAAAATGCCCACAGACATTGTGTGTGATACCTTCTGTGATCGCTGGCAAAATGTTGTGTTGCTAAAGAAAACCAGAGCAGTAAAATCTGCATATTGCAAAAAAAGCTTTGATGTGGTAGATGTCCAGCAGAGAAGCCCGATATCAAGAGATTTTGCTTTCTAATCAACAGAAAAATTCCTCAGGGACTATGAATATACTCAGTCTACAGGTCATTTTGGTTTTAGTCTACAGGCAGCATACAAAGTGGCACAGAGCTCAGGTTAGCATGACCTCCAAAAAGCAAGGTGTGAAAAGACCATTAGTCCTCTAAAAAAGCAAAAGATAGAGTTGGCAACTGAAAAACCACATTCTGATATGTTTTGAGGTTGTCTGCTTTATGAACATAAACAGAGTTCTGTAAAATGCTTTGCCAAAATTATTGGAACATATTGATATATAGAAAAATGGTTCCAGTTCAGGAGTCTTAAAGAGTGGGACAGGAAAAGGGTCAGTCTAGGACTTAAAGTGTGTCAGAGCCTTCACCAGGTACAGGGGAGTCCTGGAGTAGAAAAGCAAACTTCCCCTACGGCCCTTATTGTCCACTACTGTCTGGATGTCTCTGCCCGGCCATGGGGAATATTTCTTAGGAATAAAATCTATCCTTATCTATGGAGCCATAGCCATGAGGAGTCTGAGGATTCTAAAAATCATCCTTTGTTAATAATGGCAATTAATTTTAACATTTTTTCACCGCATTAATCCAGATTATGTTCCTTCAACTATTGCAAAATCTTTTTTTTTTTGGTGGGGTTTTTTTTTTTTGGTGAAGATTCTTCTTCAACACAGTTGACTTCAGATCTGAAATTTACTTAAAGGTTGTTTGTTTCTGTTTTCTTTATTCTTCTCCTTTTCTCAGTGTCTGGGGTATATGTTGTTTTGAGTAAAATTATATCATTAAAGTTCATATTCCATCAAGTTTTTTTCTGTTCTTTCTTCCTACATGTGTCAACAGAAATTCTACATTTTTAAGATTAGAGTCAAGTCTTTATACTCCTGAAGCTGATTGTTATGAGAGTAGTTATCAAACATCATTTCACTTTTCCAGTAGTCTGACAGTAGGTATTTGGACAATGTCACAAACTCCCCCAATAGTGCTTTTGTATCTGTTGCCTCCACACCTCAATATTTGTAATTTTAAAAACCTCAAGGCAGCTTAAATGGACTGATGTTTCCCAAATTCAGTGGCTATATTCCCAATACAGTGACTACAGATGGCCCAGTTAGTATATGCGTGATGTAGAAATAGGACGGCTGCCCATTTATCTTAAATTTTTATGCCAGTATAGTATTTGTCCTCTCCCCTTTGGAGTTTCCCCAAAGCACTCTTGGCTTTGAACAAACTGTGATTTGTTTTATCATGGAGAAGAATGTCACATGGCAGTTCAAGACAGTTGGGAAATAAATAATAAATTACAAATTTTAAAAAGCTTCATTTTTAAGCAGCTTGCATTTGAAAAGAATTTCTAAAGTGCTTTGTTATTAAAGTACTTCACAAGTATACAAAAAAATTTCATGTGCCTGGCAAAGCAAAAATTTTAACGTTGATAATTATGGCTGCCTACAAGGAAGTGGGCTTTAGTACATCCTAAACCATTTCAGGAGGATGGTCTCTGTGCTAAATAACATAGCTGAAGGAAGAATGGACAGGCAAACAGACAGAGCGCAAAGGATGAAAGATTTTAAGTAGACAGAATCCTTAGTAATGAGCTTGATTAAGGTGTGACAGGCCAGAGAAACCCATATGGGCAAGAACAGAGAGAAAATTTTGTATATAAGGGTTATGGTGAGCAGTCATAACAATGCATAAAGAGTAATCTGAGGTTCTCTAGCGTATTACCTTTAAGAATAAAACCTTCATGTGGAAACAGCATGGCATGGCTTATTCTGTTTTCATGCAAGGTAGTTTCACAACAGCAAAAATCCATTCACTATAACAGAATTAATGAGGTTGTGTTAGTGAAAGCAGGGTGTTGAGAGAAACAAGGAACCCATTAACAAAAGCAGGAGTAGTCTGCTGCAGGATGTGGTAAGAGCACTGAGCATAAATTATAAATGCTCTGGATCGACTGCAGATGTATTAGCTAAGCATTAGCAATACTGAATATGTTTCCTTAGCTTACTGACACCAAAACAGAAGGTCTATGGAATATTATCCTGCAGTAAAGTTAGAATTTTCTCCAAAGTCTTATGTAGAATAAAATCAGAATTTTGGTACCGTCTATAACCATATTTTTCCTAGTCTGTATAACTTCAGGGTTGCAGATCCTAAATACAGACAGAGAGTGTAATACACTCTAGTCTGGAAACTAGTGAATACAGTGAAAACAATAAATAGGAAGGGAGTATGGTCAGACGCTTTTACAGTCAATGAAAGATCAGAGGAAAACTAGAAAGCCAATGAGCCTGGAATCTTTCTCTGTCAAGGACAAACAAAGAATTGTGCTGCTGCAAAAGGGTAGAGCTGTCTGTCCATTTTTAAGAAAGTCAGGATTATTTCCATCAATTAACCAGATTCTGAATACTAAATTTTGTTGTCAATACCACTGTTTCTCCTTACTTGGCAGGGAGGGGGCTGTTTCTTGTTACTTTATTTTAGCCACATATCTGATAAATGCCTTGTGAAAATGATAGCTACAGACATTCTTTCTCACATGTTTTGACCCCCAAGGATTTGAGCCCAGAGCTGTCCCTGTGTTCTCCCACTCCTACCCAGCTGAAGACAGACCAAAGTGACAAACAGAAAAAGAAAGGACTTCTGATGGAGCTGAACAATCTATTAAGACACAAGGGAAAACACTCACCCACGCAATGACATGAAGAGTGCTTTTCTTTAATGTAAGGAAAATGCAGCCAAATCAATCTGCCTAGGGCTGCAGGAGGCTTAGGGAAAGGCTTTTTAACAATTCAATATAATTTAGAAAATATCTAAAGCCTGCTTTAAATGGTTTATATTTTCGCTGTGGTAACAGAGTGTTCCAGAGATGAAGGATCCTCAATTCACCACTGGAGCACTCAACAGGTTTAGCTCCAAAGCCTTCCTGTGGTTGCACTCTTACCTCTACTGTGATAGCCTTGTCATTCAGAGCACTTTGGTGAAAGGCGTACTGGGTGGTACCTTTCCTTGTTGTGAGAAACATCTTACCTTAATGTGTCACATCAGATACAGGGTCCCCTTAGAGGTGCAATAAATTGGTTTATCTAAGTTTAAAGACTTTTCTTTCCCATAGCCTATATGCAGCCTTCCCGTGGATACACCATCCATTGATTTAATGTTCTTCCCTCAGACAACAGAAAGAAAAATTTTTCCCTTCCTGATTCAGGATACTAGTCTAAGTGAATCAAAGTCAATAGGTATGTGATTTTTCAAGAAGGAGATGGTGATAGGGTGAGCCATTGCTCTGTTTTATAAGCATGAGATGTAGCCGTTCAGGCAATAAAAATTCACTCCAAACTTCTTCCTCACGCTGTATCTCATCCAGCTTTTCCCCACTATTAACTCTCTTGCTCTGTTAATGTTGCTAAAGAATATACATTAAATATGATAAATAATATCAGCTAGTTTTTATAATGTAATAGATAAAATGGTTAAAATGGCTTCTTGTCACAAAGAACAAGGTGTCAAATTGTGATGGGGAGGCTTGTATTAACGTCTCTATCAGCTCTTTCTCCCTTGTCAGCACAGTGATATATTTGACTATTTGAATGACAACTTAAAATGACTGATTAAAATTGCCCTGAGATTTCACATCTATGAAAACAGGTTAAGGAGAGACAGAATGGGTCAGTCATACAAAAATACGGTCGGGCATTTCACAGAACAGGCTGTTATTTTTCATTGACAGACGGCTTAGAAATCTTTCCCATACCAGGCACACAGGGAAATCATCAGGAAGAGACAAAAAAGCTAAACTGAGGTAAAAACAAGGGTAAAGAACCATTCTCTTGTGGCAGGATTTCTAGCAGATTTAGAGTTCAGGCACTGCCACACCAGTGGCAGAAAACGAGTTGCCATTCAAGACCTGAAAAATATTTCTATCTTACTGAAAATCTGAGCACAGAATAACAATATTCTAGATTTTTTATTTTTTATTTTGAAATGAAAAACATTAATACTCAGATTACAACCAACACACTGTATGTGTTTATCTGGTTCACTGCAATCACTGATTCTGAAATGCATTTTTCTTCTCCCTCTGCTGTAGCTTGCCAGTTTGAAATGAAAGCTGCCCCTGTTTCATGGCTCAGAGGTATGTAATTCCTGGGAAAGGTCTTTCTGTTTGTCTTACCTCATTCTAATCAGTGTTGCGCAATGGGGAGGTGGTAGATGATCTGGTTTTTGTTTTCCAAAGGATATAATCTAATGAAGGTTGTAGTAACCCTTTTAACTCTTCATAAATTGGCTGAAGTAACCAGATTTTTAATTTATTTTTGCAAAGAATTCCCAGTAGGGGAGATTCTTCTTCTAAGTGAAACCAAAGCTTACAGTGGTCCTGTATTTTATTTGAATGACCGAACTTGCTAGGCAGATAAAAATTGGCAATCTTAAATGCTTAAAACTGGAGATGTACCATCACCTTGCAAAGGAATTGATGAGAGGAATTATAGCAGGTTCTAGTGGACAAAAAATTCAGTTTTAGGAAACCATTTTAATTGAGATTAACAGTTTGCTAAGGCTAATCCTTCTAGTAGTTATAAGGTGGTATTCGCATTGATTAACTTTAGCCATCTAAATTACGTACCGGAATAAGGAGTCCAATCTCTTCAAGCTGCCCTGGAGCAAGGTGCATGGATGTAACTTAAAATCCCCTGGAGGGTAATTCAGAGAGTCTGAAGTTGAGGCATTCCAGCCCATTCCAAAGAGAAACCGGAACTGGGTGTCTAAATTAAACAGAGTGAATATGCCATCCTTGCAACTCACTGGTGAGTAAGTGGGGAGAAGCCTGTAGTACTCTCGCTTTTCTTAGAGGTGTAGCAAGGTCTATGGAGCCCTCTGCCCTCGGTGCACCAACAGAGCACTGTAAGAGCTGTTCCCAGCCACTCCAGGATTGAAATAACTATGGATTATTTATGCCAGAACTATTTAAATGCCTGTCAGAAGGTAAAAATATGAGAGAGAAAAAAATCACCGGTTCAGTAAAGAATCTAAAAATTTACTTTAATTAAAAAAAAAAAATTAAAACAGTGATCAAAAAAAAGTGCTTCAAGGGGATCCAGTCATGAAACAGTTTTATCCTGAAAGTCTAAAGCTTTTAATATTACATGAATTATAAATTATGAAATGGAACAGTTAAAAGATTTCCAGACATTTCCCTGCTGATGTATAATCTTCTATTGCTCATTGTCACCTTCTGTTTATATCATCCTCTGCACCACAGAATTGGCTTCAGCCCATAAAAATTAATGCATTAAGTGCTTTTTTTACCTTAAAATTCAACACCTAATGTAAATGCAACTGCTTTTTTGATCTGTCCTACTAGCCACTATATAAATGACAGAAATATACAGTGATAATTTTAAGTCTAAAATTTCATGTCTCCCTTGGACAATAAATAAGTCAAAATGTTGAAGCAATTTAGATCAAACAATCTAAACTATCTCTTAATAACCACCTACTCACTTACAGACAAATGAGTTCCATTTCCTTCTATTCCTCCCCTCTCCATCTACTTCAAAGTAAAATAAAGTGGTAGTGCAGCCTATTATTTTCTGGGTTTGCCTTTCTTTCATGAGTTCTATCTTTATTGATCCTCCTGAAAGCTGGGTGCCACCTAGCCTGGGTACTAGCCTCTTTCATGGCCAACCCTATGGTCTGATGTTTAATGGGAGTTCATTAGAGGGACACAGGCAAATTAAAAATAACAGTTTTATGACTCCAAACTTTAGTCGAACCTTTTTTGTGACTACTCTTGTACTGGTTTAGTAACCGTGATGCTGAAAGTGGGGAGAAAATATGCGAATTCTGCTTCTGGTTCTCCCTCAGCGCCTCCAATTCTGCAGTCAGTTCTTTGCCCTCCTAGTTGGAGAGCAGCCTCCAGCAGATGCCACGTGCACGTGTGATATGGTTTGAACTTCAGTTGGAATCTCTCTTGTGTTACACAGCTCCTCCTATACCTACAACTACTGTCACTACACCTTTCTTCTTGTTAATAATCGCTTCATACAACAGCTCATAGACAAAAGAATTTTGAGGAAAAAGTCTTCTGAATACCTAGTTTTTTTTCCGTTGCGTTATCATGTGTGTTTTAGGCACCAAAACCTTCCAGCATTTGCAATGGGAGGGAGAGGTCCAGGATGGACCTTCAGTACTGCATTTGGGCATAAAATGTTACATTTGAGAGAAAAACAACACTGTACTACAAGTGCAACTAAACATTACATCTGTACCTATGTTTCAAAACAGGTGCTATCTACTCCAGCTTATTAGATCTGCTTGCATTCCTTTCCAAATTGCCGAAGAGAAAATCTGTTTTGTCCTAGGAGAGATAAAAATCTTTTAAACAACACAAACATGTAATCAAACAAAATTGACTCAGTGAGTGACAGAGTGATATTCTGGAGGGCATTTTTTTTTGCTATCAATAATGTTCTACATCTTTTAGCAGCAACTTAGGTAATAAGAAAATATCATTTTTAGTTTTTGTAGGCTTTTAACCTTTATATGCCGCTAGGTAAGATGACAAAGTATTCACTTTTTACTCTATCTTAAGATAAGGTTGACTCCTTATCCTTTTTATCACATATAGGATCTCGTACTATTGTATCATGAAGATGAGAAAGAGAAGTGGCAGTGTGATATACTGCCTGGTCTTAAAGACTCCTATTTCTTGAAATGTGGTAGTAGAACACTGCAAGTTACCATGCCCAGATCTTGTAACAGACCAGGCCGCTGGAGTGCGGATTTTGGAAAGAAGGAGGACCTGCCTTCAGTCCCTTTTCCACACTCACATGATGTCAAAGACACCCTGCAAAAACTTCTTTGTCAAAAGTTCATTGTCAGTTATCTACTTTTGGCATCCACACACCTCACAGCTAATTATTTAGTTCGTAGGTTTGGAATGAGTGAAACCTGCTGTTTACTTGGCTTAATGTGACCTATTGTGGGGTGTGTTGCTTGGGAGAGTTCCTACAGCATTTTGTTCTTTGTAACATTCATGGTTTTTCCTCTGGTTCAGCACTCTGACAGACTTCAATGAGTTATACAACTGTTCGGGTGTCCACAGCTACCTGTTGGTGCCCATAAGTGTCAGCATCCCATTGTGCAAAGCTGCTTTGATTTAAGACACTGCTGTTTTTACAGGTACTGCCGTTTTTACAGGCACTGCCAATAACTTGCTTCCAGCAGCTGTTATGCTGCAATTTCTTCAGAAAGAGCAGAAATCATAGTGCTTGCTTTCTGGAGCTACGGTCAAGAATTTGCATAAGGTTTAATGTCTAAACACTAAAGAGTGTTTCCTGATGCTGTCTGAGCATCCCAACCTTTTCAGATACCTTACTTTGTTAATCTAGACTCTGTATTGTGTGTTCATATCTTCCTGATTTGGACGAAAATTTAAAAAAACCAATCACGCGTTGCAATAATTAAGTAATTTTTCGGGTCTATCAAATTGCATTTCAGTTTCATTTAGCTATCAGAGGGTCGTTTGCTTGTCTACTTCTATACCTGGTTTAGTCAGACCAAATAGAGACATTCAGAAGAAACCAGGAGTCTTTTGTGGGATTAGTCACACAATTAATTCTACAAGAGAAAGCTAAGAGTCGTTCCGGTGTTGTGCAGCTCCACTGCATGTGAAACAAACACGCTTTGTTAAAGAGCAGGCCAAATAAAAAGGGCATTTGTAATTTCATATCCTACTTTTGGGAAAGTTCTGCTGGTTAGTGGAAAGATGGAGCATAAAGGTTTACTACAACAGAAAATGCTATTGTTTGACTCATTCTAAGGAGTTTTGATTTTTGAATTTCCAGATTATTTTTTTACTGGACTGTAGTGAAATTACAATTGCAATGACTTGGAGTGAAATCCCCTGGAAGAGTGAGATGAAATGTAAAATTCTGAGAAATTACTAATATGCATAATTAAATGTAAAATGAGCAAAGAAGAATAAAGTAAAGAATAAATATTGCTTCTTCTTTATATTTTTTCCTTCCTTTTTTTTT
>VXBO01005782.1:44363-173411 GCA_013400135.1 Rhinoptilus africanus
GGGGGTGAGGGGGTGGTGTGTTGGGAGTGGATCCCAGGCATCTGTCTATATGCTTGATAGTTGGGTATAAGCGTCCTACTGGGACAGGCTGGCATTTTCTTTTGAATAAAAGGAAGCAGGTTCAGGAGGGAGGGGTAGCTTTGTGCGTCATCCTCTGAAATAACAGAGATGAAAGCTGTGCTTAAAAACCGCCTTCCTAGACCAGGTGTAGAAAGACAAGAGATAGTAGTCAAAACACTGTGGAAAATGAGGATTTTATGGATTTTTAGAGTTTGGGTTATTTTGTGCAGTTTTAAGAGTATAATATTTGGTAGAATTTCTTTAGATTCTTTTGGGAAAAAAAGTTTCATCCTAAATAGAACTGGCTGACAATTTCACATTAAATGTTTTAAGAGAAAAAAAAAGTGTATGTGTATGTACGTACATGTATATTTACACACATTCTGAACTGGTAAAGGTTGCCTAGAGACATTAAAAAGGACTGTCATTAATTTACTGGAGGGAAGGCAAGTTTGTGAACCAAGGGGTCACTTAGTTTGTTTTGGAAAAAATAAATTAACCTAAAATTAATTTTGTCATTTTAATATTATTCTCTACATAGAAATGACCATGACTTCTAGTTTTCTTTCCTTCAGCTTTATTCTAAAATATTTAATACCTTTAAGAACATTAAGATCCAGAAAAAATCATTTTCCCTGTCCCAAAATTATTTTTTCTCCTTGCCTATCACCAAAAAAATTGAATTGTTTTTAATTCCCCTGCCTCAGGGAAATCTTTCAGTACTGACAGAAATCAAACAAATTAAGCATTGGTAGAACTTAGTTCTGGATGGAATTTAATGACATTTTCATATTTCCTCCCTAACGGTTGTTTTGAGCTTTACATTGTTGGACTTCACATGCATTTTAAAGACACAAAATTCAGCATAAGTTATATAAATCATTAAAACATGATGGTAAACATAGGGGCAAAAAAGAATGCCACAAATAGGTCCGAGAAAACAAAGTACTAAAACCTAAAAAAATTATCTGAATTATTCTTCAGTTTAAGGGGATCTTAATTTAGGCATATGACAGTCCTCTTTTAAGAATTCACCAAGATCATTCATTTACTGTTACTAATCTTTCCTGTACTTAAAGATCATTAATTCCTTAGCTACTTAAGGTATAATTCCTCACTAAATTTCATAATTAATTCATGCACACGTTATTCCTTTTCATTTATCACACTTGAAGCTAATTAACTTATATGTTTTTGTAAGGCACTTAGAGGTACAAGCTATATGAAAGATTTGTTGGGGGTTTTTTTGCAATGCATCAGATAAGTCAAAGTGAGGATTTAATGAATATTCTTTTCCAGCTTTTTATCTCAATTACATCATGGTGAATAGCAGTATTGAATAACTGAGTGTATAATTGAAATCACGACCTCGTCTTCAACAGCAGCAACTCAGTATTTTAAGTAATACCTTCTAGCACTCTGCCTTCACAAATGTTTATTGGCATGGCAAGGACAATCAACTGTGGCAGCTTTAACAACCAACCTGTTCCAAGTGGTACTTCTTTGAGGACTAAAAACAAATCCTCCTTAGTAATATTTTTTTTTCAGGTCCTTTTATTTTTAAATATTGTCCTAAACTAGTGTTGCCAGAAACCATGTAATTTTGCTTTTCCAAAGGAATTGTAGTAGGAAATATTGGAGGAATACCTACAATAATGGCCTTTATGGAAGATATCAGTATTATCTATTCTTTCATGTTAACTATAGCCAGAACTAACAACGTTCAGTGGTTGAGACATAAGAATACTTTGGATTGAAATTAAGTTTATGATTTAAAAACTGTAGAGAAACGAAAGGAAAAATTTGGGTCAACCCAGACAGTTTGATCCAACTGAAATGTTTTGACTTATTTAATAAGTGTTTTAATGTGCTTTTTCTTTTTTAAGGGAAATTGATATTGTAAGAAGAAAAGTTAGTCTGATACCAAAACAAAAACAAATATTTTAAAGGATTGAAAATGAATATTTGAATTAATAGTTCAAGCAAATACTTTGATAGTTCTTAAACCTGAAGTGTCACCTGAAAAGCCTTCCAAATTCAGAGGAATTTTATGATTATTTCCAATTCCTTTGAAAGTTTTGTTGGTAAATTCAACAGTTAAGAAGGCCTTTAATTTTCATCTTCACTATTAGAAACAATATATTTTTTTAAAAGAAGTTTACCTGCATTTGGTTTAAAAGTGAACCTGAGATTTTATACCGAGCCTTTGTTATTTTAAAATTTGTTTATATCTTTCTTGGTTACAGTGAAAAGCTTGAATACATGAATTACAAAGTGACCACAAGCAGAATAGAAAGAGAAAAGGCGTTGACTGCAATCTTAGGTCTAGAAATCACTGCTTGTAACTTTAGATAGTTGACTCACAGTTCGAACATTTGCAGTTGACCCTGAGCTGCAGCAAAGTGGAGAGCAGTAATCAGTGGCAGCAGATGTACACTGGCACTCTGCAAGGACAATTCTCATACTCCTCCAAAAACTCAGAGAAAAGATTTCTGCTGAGCAGAACTCTTCTCAATTGTTATTTAAAATATAGTGCCTAACTACCTCTCTGACAGCACTTACACTTTTCATATGAATTTCTAGGTCAGACTTACAGGCAGAAAAGAGGTTTTGGACAATTTAGTTTTGTTTCAGATGCATTATCAGCGTGTCTGAGTGCCTGGCGTTTGAGTATATGAACAATTTCAAGTGCATGCTACACTAGTTAGAAACTGTGTCAATCTTCCAGGCTGATTTATAGAGTAAGGCCCTCAGCTGCAGCCTGGCCCTATTTGCATGCATAAAAAGGCTATAGCGGCACGCAGAGGCTTCCAAAAAACCATTATTTACTCAGGTCTGTCACCTCTGCGGCACAGGCAATGTGGGAGATAAGCTCACAGGAGGGACTCTCAAGCTCCTCCGCTCCAGGTGTTGTGCCAGGGTAGGAGGTGTGCGGCAGGGCAAAGCCTTAGCTCAGGATACTGAGCTAATTAAACGGCCTCGTGATGAACTCATGGATACCACAGTGAAGTTAGGCAGGCCTGAAAGCCCGGGTAAAGAGGGAAAAAAGAGGTGGAAGCTCTCCAGATCAACCCAGAAGTGGCAGTGGACAGAAGTGACTGAAAATCCCCTTCACCGCTCCACCTCAGTGCTGGAGGCTTTAAAAGATAAGTCTCAGAATCACACGCATTCTGATAAGGTATGGAGAAGAATTTTATCTTTTTTTTCCCCCAGAGGACATGGACTTTACTATATATGCAGCTGCAGAAGAGAGCACAAGTCTAGAACAGCAGCAGAGCAGCCTGGGGTTGTTTTTTAATCCAGTGGGAGTTTTTCTGTCTTGTGACATCTTCATAAAACACACGCTACTGTTAAAAAAAATGTATCAATTGTATTAAAACAAATTATTTTTTAAAAAGCACAATCAAACTGAAAAAAGATGTCAGCAATGTGTTTGCAATCTGATCTTTCTATTATAAATTGATATTCTAGTTTCACATTGAGGATAAATTACAGATCCCTCAAGGAATCAATTCACTTGACATCATATACAGTAAATCAAGTTCTCTTTGAAATACTTCAGTGGCATAAATGCTTAATGTTTAACTTCTGGCCTAATTCATAGTGAGTCCTTATAATGCAAACTGGATTCATTAATTGACTAGTATTTCTTGGGCAAAAATCATCTATAAAACTTCTGCATACCTTCCAAGAACTAATTATTTGGATATATGTAAGGCTTTCTTAGAAAACAGGATTTAAAGCAAGCTCCTGCTCTTTTCAGATACATGACTTATAATTGCTTCATTCTGAATCATTCAGTGAGCTTAAAATGCAGTATAAAACACTAAGGGTAAACCTTTCTGTTAATTAATTAGTATTAGGTACTTAGTTTTGAATTTTGTCAGGTTTAAATGGATAGTACCTCCTGCAAAAATATTATACTTATCTATTTAGTGTCATGTTAGCTTTGTTATCATAGCCTCACCACTCAAAGGGGAGATAATTCTCTTCACAGCTCTCCCGTTATAAGCTCATGTCTCATGGCCATCCACCACCAGAGGCCTCTGGTTCTGAGCAAAGCAAGCGGCAGCCCAGAAAGAAGAGTATAACAGGTGCTTGCAGCTGTGAATATTGTCTGACCATGCAGCGTTGCTCCTGGGAACCCACAGGTTCACTCGTGCCACAGCAGCAGCTCAAGTCCCCTGAAGACACTTAAGCACTCGGGTAAGACACGGCGGGACCACAAACCCTCCTCCAAGGCAGCAGTCAGGGCAGCCTGAGATGGAGCCGGTGTTTCACAGGGAGGGAGCTGCATTCCCCTCCCAGCTGAGGAGACTTCACTGGCTTCCAGCTGCCCAGCAGCTACGTGGGACCATCTCAGAGAGAGAAAGGATGGAAGCATGTGTGCGGGCTCTGAAAAACATCATTTGAAGTGAAACCTTGTTACTCTGTGGCCAATTTTATTATTTTACTGGAGATAGGCTAATAAAAAAGTTATTGTTCAGAAGTGACTTTTATGTGAAATTTCATGTGAAAATGGAGAACCATTTTGAAGTTCATATTGTGATGCTAACTTTGTGATATCAGAGTGAAAATAAGAATTCCAGCTTTTCTACATAGACAAAATGTTGCAGGCTTTCTGGAAGCCTGAAGTGGTCTAAGGCTTATTGGTGTTATTTCAATTGCATTTGGGATTAATTTAGTATTCTTGAGGGGGCATGGGATGAAAGAGGAAGGGTTGGACGTGTAGCACCCACTAGTGTTTGGAAGGGGTTTTTTAAGGCTTTTCTCCAGAACCTGATGGACTAGAAACCCATTTCAGCTTTTCAAAGAAACACTTATTCTTGTATAGGCCTTTGAGTTGGGATACTGTGGCTTTATGGAAAATATCAAATGTTGAAGAATTTTTTTAAAATCTGATTCGACCACAGTGGCACTATCATGAGATTAGGGAATCGTTTAGCTGTCTTTTGTAAATCTTTGCAACATGACCAGTGGCACTAATGTTCATGCACTATTACTGACTTGAGCTGAAGGAAAACAAAGTGGTGTCAGCAACACTTGGACCCAAAAGGGATTTGTGACCCACTGCACACGCTGTTTTTTCCTAGTGGTTTAGTCATCTCTTGCCAGTGACAAAATTATTTACTGACTTCACAGTGATACCACGAGAAATACTCCATGCTTTCTTGATTCAGACAGGCTTCTGGAGCTCCATATGAATGCTGTCAAACTGCATCTAAATAATTTATTGATAATAAGGTTGTATCAGAAGGCAAAGAAATAAGGGGATGTTCAATTTTCTGGCCCAGTGTGATGGATAGTGCAGGGTTAGAGAGAGATGTGTGATTTCTACATTGCCCCAAGGAAAAAAAAAAATAGGTCAGGAATCTTTCTTACTTCCCAGATACCTAATTCTCCCGTATCTGTCTCAGGGCAAATGTGACAAGATTGTGAGTTACATGGATACCATGCAGTTTAACCTTTTTTAAATTTTGTTCCTCAAACTTTCAGGGAAGGGGAAAAGCAAACAAGGCCTATTATCGCTGGAATAAGAGAACATCAAGAATCTCAGGATCTGACCTGGCTTAGATTTTATGTAATGGCAGAGGCTCATTAGATGAAGGAAGAAGTTTATGTTTTCTTCTTTGATTTTAAAATCCCCAGTTCTATGAAGCCTTAGACTGGCTATATTTCAATTTGCATAGAAGAGGCTACTATGGTAACCCTCTTTGTGTTGCTAGGGCAACCGTTTAATAATAATGAGTTCCTTTAAAACTAATTCACCTTTAATAGAGCGTTAAAGATTACACACAACACTTCCAAAAGGTGTGAACTTTCTGTGGGAAGGAGTCATGCTACCATTTATAACACATCAGAAAGACAAGCTTTTTTAATTTCTGTTATTTTTTTAAACAAGGTAGCACGACTACTCTTCTTGCTATATCCACGTATATTTATGTAACTTCTGTCCCCTGTGTGATATCCCTGTGTGCTTGGAAAAGATGCACCCGATTTTATAAAGTTTTGGCAGGGCTGCACCAATTCAGACCTCTCAAATTACTGAGTATCTTCATGTCCTTACAGTATTCTTCTCTAGCAGAAAACTGTGTGCAGGAAAACTGTATTTCCACCATCCTCAGTAAGAAGTGATGAGGTTTATTAATGGGCAGGTGTTACACTGCAGCATGTACCAGAGGCACCCTCGGTCAGACATGGCCATGAGATGGGTGGGTAGGACTGCGGGGAGAGGGATGTCTCCCGGAGGCCCATGGCTGGGCAGGGTTGGGCTGTGGGAAGCTGGAGACCAGCCCTTCTGTGGCATCGCTGAGGCAGGGGCTGGTAGCCCTGGGAGCTGAAACAGGGTCCTGGGCAGGGTCCTGGGGAGGCCTGAGGTCCATGACTGAATTGCGCACTTGAAGCAGCTTTCAAAGTCTGGAAAATCTGAGTTCAGGTCTAAGCTGCACACCTCAGATGTGAACTTCATACCACAGGAAATTTTACTCTATGTATATTCAGTTAAATGACAATTCAGCAGCTGTGAAATTTGAGTCTGAATCCATACTTGCTCCCTAATTTACCCACTAGGAATATAGCTTTTGCAGAAAACAGTCTGTATTCGCCTCACTGCTCAGCAGGGTTCAGAAGTTAAGGGTGAGAAAACCCTCACACAGATGACATTTTACTCCTGATCACCTCAGTTTAGAAGCTAATATTCAAGTAATACGCTTATAACCCTGAGCTTTCCCCTTGCTGTTCTGGAGCATCAATAACTCTGCTTAAAAGAGCTGAACTGCCACGGACAGTCTCTCGCTAAGCAGAGTACCTCGCCACAAAACTGAAAAGTGGTTTGCACTGCCCTTTCCTTAACTTCCTAAAGATTTTTTGTGCGAGTTGGTTAACATTGCTTGCTTTCAGGAGCGAAACTCAATCGCTGTACTGGGGTTTACGGTACCTGCAGAGAGTCACAGATTTCACAGTGGCCTGACATTTAGTTTCAGACAATCCCGGGTTCTATGCAGAATTTCAGACCTAAATTTCATCTGCTTTGTGATTTGCGGTTCTCTTTGTCTGGTGCAAACTCAGACGGTACTCTGGGCTGCATAAGAGTGCTTTGAGGCAACATTTCTTCCTCCTCTCCCCTCCACATGCCCGCTCAGACCACAGCCAAGGAGAGGAGAGCCTGTTTATCCATCACTCTCCCCTGCAGCCACCTGAGGAGGGAGATGATGAGAAATGGGAAACCCTCTGAAACCACTGCCCCTGTGGCTCAGAGTAGCTGGGGGAGTGCAGATAAAAGAAATTACAACAGTGTAAAGGAAATGGGGCTGAAAGGGGAAGAACGGCTGAGTCACAGGTATTTCTCTGATGTGTTCAGAAACTCTGCTGAGCCCTTCCCAGCAGTGACACCACACAGGTAAGCACACTCCCACTCCCCACAAATTGAAATGGCTAAAAAATTGCACAAATCTGTCTTCCTTGTAACCTCAGGCTGACACAATTAGCCTGACAGTCTGCTTTTTGATGCCTGTAGCGACTGTGGAAGACAGTTCTTTGAAATGCAACCAGAATAATAGCGAGAATGCAACAATTTTCTAATCACCATCAATTTATCTGGCTTTTCATCTGTCATAAAATATTGAGTAACATCTGGTAAAGAACCCCTTTTTTTTCCCTTTGGCACTTCTTTTAAGCAGCACTGATGAATCTATCTGACTAGGGGCTGTAAAAGGAAAGCAGATGGCACACTTATCACCCAAAAACCAATCCCACAACCTTGTCCTTTACAAGTGTCTCTGGTGAGGAGGCAACTTGCTAATGATAGCAATTAGCATCATGGAAATACCAGGAAGGCCAGAACCTTTCAGACAGCATTTCTGATAAGCTCAGGGACTGATGCTTTTGAAGCCTTCCAGACAGGTAGAAACCATTAGTGTCTAATGTTAATTCATCACAACTAATCAAGTCCTATGGGGTTTTGCTTTGGTGTAACAGTAGCTTGCTAGTAAATGCTAAATCAAGGAGAAAACAAATGGAGGTCTTTTTCTTTTGTCGCAGTACAGGAGACTCCCATTTTTGTTTATTACTCTCATGCTCTATGCACACTCAACATCAAGCTGTCCTGTGCATATTGCAGTTTGGTCAAAGTCACTCTTTCTCCTTTGAAGTAACTTTTTCCACTAAAGGATGGGAGAAACCATTCACAACAATTTGGTTGAATGAACCTTGTGCAGAGTAACTAATTTCGATATTGATGTAGCCTATAGGTTTATTCTGTAATTGCAAGACTCCTCCATGAGAAGGATGCAACGATAGGAACAGAGGTGCCTGGGAAGAGCAGGACAGGGCTTTAAAGGAACAGCAGTTTGCAGAAGACTCGTTTATGAGTGTCCTTGCAGAAACCTACATAAACTGAGCAGTTTCCCTCATCTTGATGTATCAAGAAAATTAATTAAGAAGATGCAACAATTGTAACTAAGTTTCATTTTGCCCTGGTAGGTCTCAGTGGGATAAGTCCAGACCATGATAATTTTAAAGATTGTCTCAAATTCTCAGCAGTTTGAATTGGTGAAGGGCCCTAGCAAGCTTCAAGGAGAATGCCATCTTATTGCTGAGAACTTATCTTCCATTTAAAACTGGATAAAAGTTTATCTCTAGCAGCTTCATTACACAGGTAAAACACAAACTCTACAACACTCAGTAGGAAAAACCTTTGTCCAATAAAATTGAAACAAATCAGGGAAATCTGCTGTGAATTCAACCGTGTTTACTCTACAAATGTTCATGTTAGATTTTTCACCTACAAGTTACTTCTGTGGTAATCTAGAGTCTTCACAAAATTATTTTAGCCTGAAAATGTGGTGTTTATTTTGGAAAAGTGGGTATTTTATAGTTGCACCATTCCTCACCTTTAAAAGTGGGGCTAAGGAAAAATCAATACCTTGACATGAAATAATGAGCAGATACATGTACACTTAGAAATGCATTTTTGTTGAGTGTTTCAGGTTTTGGAGCAGGTCAGCAGCCTGTGGTGAAATTAAAGCACTGTCTCATTCATGTTCCTGACAGAAATTCAGGACAAAATCAGCACCCACAGTGGCTCAGTGATTGTCAAGTGCTTGGGCAGATAAACTAGGGACTGCAACTGAACTTCTGCTCAACCTTCGTGGTGCTCCCTCTGGTCAGAAAAGTGGTACACTAGCGAGACAACATCTGGCATCTCACACTGTCACATTTGTTCAGAGGATCAATAGAAGATCTCTGTTCATAGGGCAGTCAATCTGTTACCTTTTATAAGCAGTAAATTCACTTAGCAAAGCATGAAGAGCAGGAATACAATAGAAATTCATTTACTTTGATCACAGCCAGATCTTGACATTTAGTTTCTACTGTAAGGACAATAATTCTGAATGGTTTGATGTTTTTCCCCTCCTGCGCTATAACACTAAAATGCCAGTGTTAGTAAGTACACAAATAAAAATCATTCTAACTTGAAAAGTATGAAAATCTAGCCATGTTTCCAGACTTCTTAAGCCATGTTTAATGCACTTTGGTCTTGGTTACTCTTTGGTTGGCTGATCTCTTCAAAATACTGTTTTCTATGAACAATCTAGTTAATAAATTACACACTTTTATAAACATTACCTTGGCCTATAACTTGTTAGTAAAACTTATTGAAGTACTCATGTTGTCTACATTCAGTCCGTAAACATAAATAGTTTGCAAATCAAGACTTTGCAAGACATTGCAGTTCTGAACAGTACGATTCACTTCATTGTGGTAAAACAGTAAGAAACTCAAAGTGACATAAGAAGAGAGAGTACATGCCAAAATAAAAAGAAAAAAGAAAAAAGAAATTATCTATGCTTGCTTTTAACTCCTCCTCTTGAAAGACCATCTCATAATCTAAACACCCTTCCACTAGTTCCTGAGGTGGCATTACCATTTCACTTTCACATGGCTGAAACAAACCAGCTATATCTACCTGTCTTGTTTCACAAATGTCTGGCATCTTACTAAGTAGATGGTTCTACCTTAGTATCAGCATACAGTTCTGATACAATAAGTAAGAAATACTGATTATTTTCCTTTATTTATCTTCAGTATAACTCTGGTGTCTTAAATACAAAATACTCAGAATAAGAATATTCCTTCTAGAAACTTTATTTTTTAATAAGGAATACTTCTTCAGAACAAGATGCAACAGTTTCCTCGTGCTCTGTAGAATGTGGGGTTTTTTTGGTTTATCTCTTTCCTGTAAGAAGGACCTCATGTGTTAATGTAACTTAAGAGCCTTTCATTTGTCTTGGCTTTTGCTTTACTAGGATTTTTCCATTTTGGAACCTCACACATTTCAGGTGCTGGTTGGAAAGATACCAATAGGAACCTAATAAGTAAGCGTTGCTCAAGGATCTTTTGCATTCACCATTTGAGATTGCTTGCAGTTCCCTGTGAACATGCTCTCAACAGGAAAATGCCTCTCCCAGAGCAATACCACAGAATTTTTAAGAGTATCGAGCAGTCTGAAGTATCTCAGACTTCACCAAAGATGATTTCATTTACCTTTCCAGATTTAAGGGCAGCCTCGATAGTCTACCCAGTTTCCCTTTACAGACTGCTCTCACACTTCTCATGGTTAAGCTCCCTCTCACTTTTCCTGCCTTGTATTCTGAATATTTCACATGGCGAAGACCAAACATGTCTCCTTTTCTTTCTTCTCAGCTTTCTATGTACTGTTTACTATATTAGGCTTTTATTTCATTTCTCTCAGGCGCCTGGGCTCACTTCTCTCCCCGACTGTTCAGTCTCTCCAGGATGTACAGGCTATAAACCTATTTCTTCTCTCCAGGGTTTCCAGCCCTGGACCTAAAGTAGCTTCTTAACAGGCTGCTTACTGTGAACTTTTCAACCAAAAAAGTACCATGCTATAAATTGACCCTATTTATACTGAAGTATTTAGCTCAGCTGTGGCTCTTTAATTAAGTCTCTTGCAGCTGAGAAACAGAGTATTTGTATATTAACCCCTTTGTGACCGGCAAATACTAATGAACACCACTGATCTGAATAGTAATGAATATAACTGGCTCACAGATGATCCTGCATCTACAGTATAATTGTCTCTCTACAGTTTAAATGCTTTTGTGTTTTCTATTTCTTCATATTGAAGACAGGCTGAGGGAGTTGGGGTTGTTCAGCCTGGAGGAGAGAAGGCTCCAGGGAGACCTTAGAGCAGCCTTCCAGTACCTAAAGGGGGCCTGCAGGAAAGATGGAGAGGGACTCTATATCAGGGAGGGTAGTGATGGAGTGTGGTGATAGGACAACAGGCAGCCCTTTTAAACTGAGAGAGGGTAGACTTAGATTAGATATCAGAAAGAAATTTTTTACTCTAAGGGTAATGAGGCACTGGAACAGGTTGCCCAGGGAAGTTGTGGACGCTCCATCCCTGGAGGTGTTCAAGGCCAGGCTGGATGGGGCTTTGAGCAGCCTGGTCTAATGGGAGGTGTCCCTACCCAGGGCAGGAGCGGTGGAACTACATGATCTATAAGGTCCCTTCCAACCCAAACCATTATATAACTTTATGATCCTATGATTCTTTCTTTCTGATTTCTCCCCTCAGATCAACAGCCTATGGCTCGTTAGCACTCTAAAATTGCCTGAGATTTAGAAATAGATAATTGGTATAGAATGTAAAAGTCTCCATGTCCAAACCATCCAGTGGTCTGATGAGGTGGAAAATACCTAATTGTGACTCTGGTCTCACTTTGCTCAGTGACAGGAATGTGGCCTCGTAAGTTCAGTAGCACAGACCACGGGAATCTCACAGAGCACAAAAAGGAACAGTAAAGCTCACAAACCTTGCGGTGGCCCGATTCAAGGGATCTATTGGTGATGAGTTTCAAAATCATGAAGTAGACAGTTTGTCTTTCACTTACTGCATAGGTGATTAGCCCATTGTTTTCCACCATGTTGTGTCACACCACGATTTTGAATATATATATTCACACACACACTTATATATATATAAAATGTATATTTAATAAAAAATATATACAATAAATCCCAGACTGTGTTTATCCCAATGGTCTGTTGCAGTTGCAGCTCATGTTTCTACTTCAGTTTCAAGAACATCTAGCACAATGATAGTCAGCAGCTTGCGAAGAAGATAACACTGAAAACCAGATCAATCAATAATTTGAGCAAAGTTCACCTAATAGAGATAACTGTAAGGCTGCAGTTACAGGAGAGTTACCAGTGTTACCGGAGAGGCCTTTGATGGCATCTCCCTTTCCAAGGGATATATTGCTGAAACAACTATATTAAGTTTTGGTCAAGAACAGAAACTAAGTTATACTGCAATCAGGATTTTTCTGCATCAAAGTATTTAATCTTGAGTAAGAGATAATGAAATTATTGATGACTAGGAGAACTTCTGTTTCCAAACTAATTGCATGAAAATGGCTTACCATGATTTGGAGATTTTCCCTCTGAAGTTTCTATAGAGTTGCATTATGTATTTAACTGTGCCAGAATTCAAACCGTGATGTTACATGCATTACGTCTCTCAAACATAATTTTTCCAAGCTGCTCACCATGCAGTAAATGTAGTTGCTTATTAAACTTGTAAGTCTCTCTGTGTATGTGGTATGAGTCTACCGCTTCTGGCTACATCTATACTAATAGCTTACTTATAAGGATAAGCTTTCATTCAATCTGAAAATCTTGTTTTGGCCACAATATGTCTCAGCTTGCATTTGACTTCAGTCCAGAGTAAGTCAAAGGGCTGCCCTAGCAGGAATACTTGTGCTATGGAGAGGCTGGCTTATGCAGAAATTTTGCCTTTGACAAGCTGTACTGAAGAGCTGTCATGTACAGCTTGGTGCCAGCCAGAGCCCACGTTTGAGCACGGGTGCCAAAGTCACACAGAGGTTATGTATGTAACAAGGTGATGGACAAGCGGTTCTTTGAAGTGAGGGCACCTTAGAGAAGCAGCCAGAAAGACAGGCAGTTCTGACAGAGCATAGTGACTACGCTCTTAATTCCTAGAAGTGCAAAAGAATTGTTTACTGCTGCTTAGTCCTGCTGAGGCAGCCCACCCCCAGGGGAGTGAGCTGCGCTTGACCAGGGCTCCAACACAAGCAGCAATATGAAGTGAGTTTGAATCATATCTCTTCTGCTGAGGATGATCATGCCCGTCTTAGTAAGAACTCACTTGCCTTTCCCATTCCAGATAAGGTTTACAGGGCTGGCAGTTAGAAATGCTATTCTTTAAGCAGAGGTTAACTGATCACAAGCTTTTTATGGAAATGTATGAAACAATTGACTGAAGAAGGCATATTCTACAAATAGAATCAACATAGACTCTTAGACATGAAGCCAGTACAGTTTTGATTACATGTTATTTGAGAATCACACGTAATTATTAATCTTGAAATAAGCCTAATATAATTCACAGAATATCATATTTGTTTAGCCTGGTGAGATACTCCTATTGTCCTTTCTTCTCACGCATCTTTCATCAAATTTCCAGTTTTTGTCTTTAAATGTTAAGACAAACCTGCATTGGGAGATTCAGAGACTTGCACTGGAAAATGTAAAAAGAAAATATAGATTTAAATGACTGATGGAGTGACTGCAGTAAAAATGGATGGGAAAAAGAGCTGTGAAGACATTGAACTAGAAAAGGGGAGAAACCAAATATCAGGTTTGCAGGTAGAATAAACTGTTCAAATCTGAGATTAATAAGTGGTACTAAGAGTTTCTTTTTCCATTTCAGTGTACTATGCTGCTACTCTAGAGACAAGAGATATTAAAACAACCTAGTTTCCAGATGTACTGGGTTACCTTATTTCAAGATCAAGTTCTGAAGTCATAACTGAATGAGACCAAATAAGGAAAACATCAGATACTGACAGAAAACATTTTGTCTTGTCCCCTGTAGTTCCAGTTAGAGATATATGGGATTATAACCCCAAGACTACTTCACCTCAGTTTCCTGGTAAATCTTATTTCTCTGTTTAACTGGAAGAAAAGAATGCTGAGCAAAAGTGTTAGCAGAAAGAGAGCAGCGAGAAAAGGAAATTTTCCAGGCATAAGAAAATAAAAAACCCATAAGAGAGGAATAGAATAAATTAAAATAACATTTCATAAACATGGAAATAAAAGCATTTTATCTTGTGAAGGAGTACGCAATAATATGTGACATTGCACATAATGAATTCCAAGCAGAATGCAAAACACTTTAGAATGGGTGAGGACTAATTTTCTAAGTGACTTACTTGTCTCCAGTGTTCTCTTCTGTTCAGTTTATTGTTACAGCAGAGGTTCTGTTGCTGCATTGAAATATAGATTA
This sequence comes from Rhinoptilus africanus, assembly GCA_013400135.1. Classification (NCBI taxonomy): domain Eukaryota; kingdom Metazoa; phylum Chordata; class Aves; order Charadriiformes; family Glareolidae; genus Rhinoptilus; species Rhinoptilus africanus. The sequence continues at coordinate 58,756 of VXBO01005782.1, forward strand.
GTTATAGTCAAACGGCATTGTTTTGTATGAGAAGGGATTCGCTTCCTTTTATTTTTGCCTGCTTTTTGTTCTTCTGTTATGAACATGAGCTTTGCTATTTCATGTATTTTCCAATTCAGTTACTGCACTGCTAAAATATTGTTGCTTACTTGTTTGGTTCTTTTTTTCTTCACAGCCTTCACCCCCTTAGTTATTTCATGTTAAGAAAAAAATGGCCAAATCCTATTCTTCCCATTATTCTGTGCTTTCAATTTTCTGTTTGCAGTATCATTTCCATGTTACAAATTCTCAGCATTGCTAAATGAAAAGAATAAGACATCTTTATCACACTGAACAGTCTAATAACAAGAATAGTATTTAGCAATCTTTCACTGGCTTGGTCTCAAAGAATTTGGGGCTGCAATAACTCTGTGGCGTCCTGTTCCACCAGGAACCTCCTCATGGTGTTGCCCAGCCCCTGGCAATTCTCTCTCAACGTGGTCTTCCCTGCTGTGTTTCTTTTGATACTGAGGAGACAGCTCTTTGCTGAAACTGGATGGGTGACAAACAGGGAGAGTTTTTGCCTCAGTTATTGGTCCTTGTCAGGTTTTAAGATGTCCAGAACAGGAGTTTAGCAGAGTTGGAAGAACTTCTCTGCTTGTGAGAATAAGAGAGTGGAGAAAAGAACAGGATGGCAGGGCACCCTCAATCCAGGGCATCCAGTTGCTGTCATGCTTCAGAAACTGTTTTTCTGTCTCTTCCTGCTATTGAAAAGTATCAAGTCATTAGATGAAGTCCCCACAAATGCAAACCACCTATTCCCTCTCTTTCCTATCAGAAATAGCCATCAGGGTTTAAGACACTGAGGAAAGTCACTGAGGAAACCAGAAGGGGTTTAAGTTTGACTTGTTCTCTTAAAATAGGTAAGATGTCGAGGTATATAATCCTTCCTCTGACCCTTCACAAAAAAAAAAAAAAAANAAAAAAGACTTACTGGCATAGCTAATCATTGTCATATTTCCACAGAAAGAGCTTCCAAGTCTGGGTTTGTGCAAATGACATCACAGCACTCACCAGTAATGAATTCCATGTGTCAAGACATTATTTCACCTGATTTGTATACTTTCATCAGGTAGATTTAAGCACTTTTACGGAAACCAGTTACAGTTTGGAGACTCTTTTAAACAATTGGAATTGAATTTGTAATTCATGTGCAGCATAGTTTTGACATGGAAACGCGATACTAATACAGATCTATCCCTTGACAGGGAAAAAGGGATTTTTCTGAAGTGAATCCCAACCTAATTCTCAAGTGAGAACAAAGCATGGATTGTTAAATAGGGAATAACACAACAATCATAAAAAGAAATTGAATGCAGAAAACTTAAATGTAATTCTGATAATATTATGATGTGTTTTTACAGCTTAATAACAATAGTGATTTTTAAGCTCATCTTCATAGTTTATTGGTTCTCTGCAAGTTAGAACTGAGCTAAAGTCTATGATGAGGGACTTGATAAATACTTGAGCAATACAGATTTGATTGTGACATGTATGTAACATTATAACCCTTTTGAAATCAATGGATTTAAAGCTGTACACACACTACCTATGGACTAGGTGTCGTTCATGTAATTGATTTTAATCTAAATGAAAATCTGAGAGCCACTCTCAAACAGTATTTCAAAAGTGCCTTCTCCTGGTTCACCTCTTGTCCTCCTTCACAGCACACTTTGTCTTCCCATGCAGAGAGATTTTTCTTTTTCTTTCTAATAAAAGTAGTGAAAGAATTAATAAGATAACGTCAGCAAAGCCTTTTTAAATCTTTGTATTAAATATTCTTTTGACTTGAAGGCTGAGGAGCTTCCATTTCAACCTTCAGCTCAAAAAATTCGTATCAGAGCAATAACAGCCACAAAAGTTATTTCATTCTCTAACTCTAAGCTGAGGACAACCTCTTGATAAAATTACCTAGAAGAAGATTTTAACAAGATAAATTGCACTTCCACACTTGGGATGTTTTTTACAGATTTATTCACCGGGGTTGATAATGGGTGTCTATGTCCCTTTTTCAAAGGATCTCAGTATGTCTGAGATAGTGACCAGACTAGTTCTCTTTTTTGACTACTAGAAACATGCTTGGCAATTATTCCTGTGTATTTGGAGAGACTGACGTTTTTAGTATAGCTGCAATATAAGATCTGCTGTCCTTCATAACACTCTCTGAAAAAATCTGTGTTACTTTCTCACTATGTAAATGCATTACAGTAGGTCACTAATTTCAGTTGTAAAGATCTCAAGTTTGAAAAAAAAGTTAAACTACAACTGGAATCCATTTTTACCCCTTTCTGATTTATCATCTGTTACCACTAAAAGGTTCATGTAAAAAGAAAGATATTGATCTGAACTCTGAGTGTAGCTGGGGTTTTGGTTCATTCTGACACCTGTGGCAAGGACAGTCCCACAGCCAGGGACCTCCAATAATTTCAGAAGGAATAAAGTATTCCTTGCCCTTGTTGTAGCATCCTAGGTAAGAAAAAAGGCCAGTGATTATTTTAATAAGCTTTTTACTCTTTTAGTGGCAAAGGGAACCATCAGCAGAGGATGGGATCAGGACGTCACATAGCGCAGTATCTGTGCTCAGACTAGTGCAGGCTTAATTTCCCATGACTGCTTACTTGACAGGGCTAGAAGAAAAAAACTGCAGAATCACATGTAAAGCATTGAAAGCATCCTGGCACAAGCCAGAGTTTCACACACTCACCCAGACATGTTGCATCTAATCTTTTTTTTAGCCAGGTTTAATATCGATGGGACTCCATGAAATTCTGAGGGTTTGAAGCTGCTGCCCTGTGAATTGCTTCCGGAATTGCTTCATAAGTAAATGATTTTACTGTCACTGTGCACTATTGTTATTGTTGCACCTACAGACAGCTTTTCATAGTTGACTAACAATATATCCAATGTGCCTTAGTGATATTGGTTGTATTAAAGCCATCTGCCTGGTATAGCATAGCATAACATGACAGGGCTCCGGAAAAAAATTCAGGGTTCTTGCTAGACAATGGGTGCATGCAAGTATTAAAGATTATTCTAGCAAAAATCACTGCCAAACAAACAACTGGTTCCAATGCTGAAAAGGTCACTGGCAAACGAAATGTTCTTTAAAGGATTATGTAATTCCTCATATGGGTTTTAATACCAATTTAGTGAGCACTGCCTCCAGGTTCACAGAGCTTTAGATCAGATTTTCAAGTTAGTAATGGATAGAGATCTATGTCACTTCTGCAGCCAGAAACTCCTTGAAGTAGAAAGCAGGAAAGCAACATGAAATGAATACAGTGGGCATTTATCTTCACAGAACCAGTGCTTTCAGCACAGCACATCAGAAAGCATTACATTCAGATTGTCCCCATCATACAACATAATCAATATGGAATTGACCTTTTGCATTCCTTAGATAGCTGCAGTGTTCTAAGGCATTGAAGTAAATAAACAGATTCTCTGAAAAGATGGTAAGTGGCTGCCCTCTGTCTCTTCTGTAAGTAAAAAAGAACTTTCTAGTTAACACTTCATCTCCTATCGCTTTGTAAAGGGTAGAAAAGCAAAGAAAAGCATCTTACTTTTAATTAAGAGTTCAGTCCACCAGCCAAATAGCTTGCTTGATCCAGAACTGTAGAATTCAACCGATGGTTTGGTTTTCATGTATTCCATAGAAGACTGTACTATGTTTCAAACTAGAACTGGTTGAATTTTGAAACAATTTCTATGTTAAAAAGAAAAAAGAAAGTTTTGCTGTTGGGTTTTTAATTAAAATTATTTTAAAGGTCATTTACAAAACTTCTTGCAGAGACTATAAATGAAACTTTAGAATTTAAGTGATAAGTTTTTTCTTCCCTGCTGTAAGAATATCCTTACTGGCTATAAACTTGCTATTTTCAAAGTATGGCTTGAAACTCAAACTCTTAGACTCTGCAGGTCGATCATCTGTTAAATACTCAGGAAGATCTTTACTGAATTCTAAATTAAAGTAGTGCTAAGTAGCAAAATATTACTTGGCACTGAATAAAAACCTGTTTATAATCTTTCTCTTAAAACATTTTATTATTGCTCAAACTGACACTTCTGTGTATTAAGCATCAGTTTTGCATATATAATGCAGAGTTTTGGTACCCTACTGTGTTTTCTCCATTCTCTCACAGCTGGATTTTCCCTAGTTAATGTCATGGATTTATGTTCTCCTGTCTAAAATTTCAGAAGAGTTTTACAATATACCTACTATTTTCCCATCTTCTTTTCTACTTTCTATTAGTTCTCGGTTCCAAGATGATTAGATTAACTTGATTTTCATTTTTTTTTTTAAAGAATAAAAACAACTTTTCCAGTTTTCATACTATCTGTCTCTCATCTTTTCCTTGGAAAGGTGAGTCTAAATGTTTAACCATTTGGCAATATTTCCCTTAGTCAATAACTTCTCTCTGACACTTGACAGGGGCCTTAAACTCTTTCTCCTTGACCTATGGTTACTTATGTGCCTGAAAAGTGTCTAATTAGGAATTTAAGATGTATTCATATCTTCTTTTAATTCTTTCGGATTTGCTTCCCCAAAACTTCTTTCCTCCTAATCTCTTTTTGTAGTTATCCCCTTGTCACGTCTCCTCTTTTCTTCCTCCCCAGGATTTGTGGCTCCAGCGACAAGGACTGCACAGGCTGGCATAGCAGCTCTAAAGTTTGAGTCACTACAGGCTATGAATATTTCTTCAGCGCTGAGCATTTTCCTGTCTGTGTCACCGCACAACACGCGTTGGAACCTGCAGCTTTAATTTTGACTTTGAAGACTATATTTAAGCATTGATCTGATCTCCAAAATTTCTGAATGCCTGCCACTATCACGGGCTTCAAAGTCCCTCTCAGTGTAGCTGAGAACTTGGCGCTGGGACAGGGGTTGTCTGGATAACAAATATGCAAATGTTGCTTTTGTAGGCATGCTGGGTTCTGAGTGCTTTGGAAAATCAAGGAGGCATGTGACTGCATACTTCAAACACCTAATTTTGCATTTCCAGAATGCCGAGTGACTTAGCACCCTCCTTGTCATTCATATTCTATGCTTTCAGTTTTGTGATTGCCAGATCAGTATACACTGGTATTTCTTTCTCCTTGTACTTATTGCAGTGTTTGTTTGATTAAGAGGGGAAAAGTTACTGAAGAGAGCAGTACCAAACGGTTGTATAATGCTTCTAATGCTGCTTTAAAGATCCTTTCAGATCCAAATCTGAGCCTTGATTCGTTATCAGTCACTATTAGGCAGTGAATTGAGGGGAAGGGGTTCATGCTATTTGTATGTAAAGCAAAACTTCAGTTAAAGTTCCCAAGCCTGAGGGAACACATCTTTTATTATAAAGTAGGTTTTATTACAAAATATTTATTAGTTAATATTAACTTTTATTTTCTGGGGCTTGGAACTTTGAATAGAAAGAAATCCAAATTTTTCTTTTGTCTAGTTTGCCCATTTTTTGCACAGCTGGTTGCATTGAATATTTTCTATTACTTGCAAGAAAATGTGTTTGCTTTTGTGTCATCCTTATGATTTTAGAATACAAGTGACTTGTAAGTACTCATTCATTTCTTCGTACTATAACTCTGAGGGCTGAGAACTATAACTCCATATGTTTTCATGATAAGAAATGAGAGACCAATTTACTTCCTACAGAACCGACAGAAACGTAAAACCAAAGTTCTTTTGTCAGAATTTTTGTGAGTGTTTTTACAGTGACTTTCAGAACAATCTCTTTTTTTTTTTTTAATGTTAAGAGGACTGCAACACTAAAATTCATCTTTGGGGATTTAAAAATTATTATTTCTTTAATCAGAATGCCTATAAAATGTAGTTAATAGTAATTGCAATCTTTCATAAAATGCTTCCAACTATTAAAATGAAAAAATAAAACCAAAACTTATCTCTACTCACTTTGCAGTATATTGCTCTCATTGCACTACTCTTACGTTGTCTACAGATTACAGAAGTCCTAGAGCAAAACTTTTGGTATTCTTTTATCAAGCGAAACATGCAAGAATAACTTAATATTCTGGAAGTCCCTGGGTACAATTTCTGTGCCACAGCAGAGGGTGGCAGTTATCCACTATTTCCAGAAATTATAGACGGAGTCTAGAAAACCAGTTTAAAGACCGAACATTTAACTGTGTATGGATAAATTTGGGGAAGACAGATCCTTCCGAGGTGACAGGCTGTGAAGTGTGGCTGCAGAATTGCTATTGGTATTGAGAATGAGATTTTTTCAAGTGCTGTAATACTAGCTCAGAGAAATAGATGTCACTGGAATTTTAACCAAATGGCTGAAGAAATTACTTCAGAAATAAGCACCAGGCTCTTCTGCTTGTTGTCTTTGGAAATGCCCAGAAATGAGTGAGTTAGGCATTGTGACTGCTGTCTAAAGAATTTTTTAGAAAATGTCTATTTGTGAAGCATTTTCAGTCAGACTGTGATCTTTTAAACCTACTTCCACATCTCTTTTCTTCTCACTTCCAGTATTTATGAGCTCTGCACAAATTCCATATGATCCTTCAAGAAAATGATGTCAAAGATGTTATGCAGGACTAGAAAAGAGGAAATGATAGAGAAGAATAATGGCAAGTGACCCTGAATGCAGGCAAGTACTAATGGAAAACAGAAGAATTTGAAATAGCCCTAGACAGACATTGGTTCTGAAAACATCAAGGCAGTGAAGAATAGTGGCCAAATTTGCGGAGTTTGAGAAGACGAAGAGCTCACTGCTGAAAATACTGATTGCTACCTCAACCCACATACAACAGGTGAAAGTCTGTCATTATACATGGCAAAACACGTTCTCACCCCAAGGAATTTGAGCACCACTGTTTTCCTTCCCTGTCTTCTCCCTTTTCAGTCACTTTTATACCTACTTCAGATGCCATTAATTCATTCTGAGTCACATTTCCTTCCAAATATAAACTCTTGAGCAATGAATGTGAGATCCAGAAATACTAAGATGACAGACACTTACTAGTGCAGCCTAGATTAGTCTTGGATATTTAAACTTAAAATATTCCTTTCCTGTGTGTTATATGTGGATTGCAACAGAACAGAACAGAATTACATTTTTATAAAGTATCTTTATTCTATTCCCCAATGTATGTTTCTCTTAATACTGGCCTCCTGATGAATTTTTCATTGTTTTTCTAAACTTAACTTTTGACCTTTGCAGCAGTTGTGGACTCATAGCTTTCATACCATACTAAGTCCCTCTCTTGTCCTTGAGGCAAAAATGTACTATGTAATATTCCCCTACTGTCATGTCAGAAAGAGTTTTGTTCATAAGGACTGTAGTTTAGAAGGTGTCTGTCTTCTGTTCAGTGACCCCTTGACATTTGTTACTGGCAATCACTAGGTATATTTCTTTTTTAGGTGCTTTTTACTGAAAATCTTCTTCAGCGAGTGCCTCACCTAAGGTCATGTAGGTACCTACCGGTGTCCTGCCATAATCCATTTTTCCTCCCACTCTTTACAGTTTAGCCTTGTATAGGTTCACTCTTATTCCTCACTTCCCTTCTGTTTTCACTCCCCTGTTTATATAGTTGCCAGGATTTTGCTTTCTTTTATACTTAAATCTTTTCTTTTCTGCCCCACTGTAGTCAGTGCTAGAGTCAAACCCTGGTTCATCCCCATTGGCATTTCCCCTGGGTTTTCTTTCTGCACTCAGAGCATTTATGGAAGAAATGCCACAAAACATTGACTATATCTTTTCTGTCTTTGTTCCCCAGTTAACAATTCTCCTCCCATTTAGTGGATTTTCTCACCCCAACCATCAATCACCTTGTCACTATCTTCAAGACTCCCCTCACTGCACACAACCTTTCACTTGTTCCACAAATAGTCCCCTCAGTCTCCCAAGAGGAACCTGACCAAACAGAGTGCATTTGCACTGCTTCTGTCTTCTTCTTCTTAAACTATTAAACTTGCCTATTAAAAACAGATGTTTCTTGACTGCCTTTTCCCTAACTCCTTTACTTGTTCCAATGACCTCACTGTATAACCTATCTTCCTCATGCTCTTTTTTGTCTTCCATTTTTATTTTGTACACTGCAGAGAAATGCTTCATGGCATGTTTTTCCTCACAAATGCATCTTTGTCTTTTACCTCTGAGACATTCCTTTTCTGCATCATTGCAGATGCAAGTGATCTATCTTTTAGGTTTGTAATCTGGGTTTAATCTTTAATTTAGAGAGCTTTTTAGCATTGACATGTAAAATCTATTTTTAAATGTGGCAAATTCTATTTCAGTGGTGGTGGGAGCTTGCAGAGCACTGCAAAGATACAGTTTTATTGTCCATTTAAATTCTTAAAGCTTTGCTGTCTTACAATTCAGTTGCTGTGGCATCATGTTGTCTGCTCCTGTCAAAGGCAGTTTTGCTCTGCCAGAGTGCATGTAGAAGGCTGCTGCTAAGGTCATTTTCCTAGTCCATCACTTTGACTTTCACACTCTGCAATTGCTCTCCCCTTCTGTGTTGCATCAAACAAAGTACTTTTTTAACTTTTCAAGCTCTTCAAGTCTTCTTGCAGTATCAAGTTGTCAGTTCCCTCCTTCAGGTGGTCTTTGAGGCCAACTTTCATCACACCCATGTTAAATTCTGAACTGCAAATATTCAGGCACCAAGACACCTCCACCTATCTTTTATTTTCTACAATCTTCCATAGAACTCTGTGTTATTGCCTTTCAAACCACTACTTAAAACACCATTCTTCTTTGATGTGGCACTCATAAAAGTGGGGATTGCTGAGTTTTTGGTGTACTGAGATCAGAAGCCAAGCACACCCACAAATGTTGCCTCATTGTTTTCCTTTACTCCTCCCATCTGTCTCTGTCCATCTGTCTTGTCATATATATTCTAATTCTAGTCTCTCTGAGCACAAAACAGGTTTCTATATCCTCAGCACCACTAACTACAGCACTTGACACACTGGGATCCTGAACTGTGGCTAAAACTCAAAGATGAAGGCCATAAGATAATGCAATCAAATAAAATAAAAGTAGATGTAATTACTAGAAGAATTTCACCAACACTTTACTGAGATTTTTTTTTTTAAATTTTTCTGGTGATGACAATGTTCATGATTTTTTTAAAAAAATTATTCTTCTCTTTTTCCTAGTAGTTTAGAATGTAACTGTTGGGGGGTTTTGTCACAACAAACTAATCAACTTTAATTTTTGTGTGTGAATTCTGGCAGAATTTTCCCATTAACTGTTCATGAACATTTTCTCTAAACCAGACTGTAATGTGGTGACACACCAAGTGTTAAAAAGGAGACGTTAGCATTCCTGCCAATAATGACAAGAGGGAGTTAATCCATATGTTGATATGCTGCCAGTCAAAAGCAAACTGGAAAATAAATTTGCCTTTGGGCAAAAAATAAAAGGGATATTCCTCGATATTTTTTTGTTTGTTTGTTTGGCTGTTGTCCTCCCCCATGACTTTGTGTAACTAGTGTACCTAAAAATAAATACCATTGCTCATGGTAGACATGTTGCAGTCTACATGCTAGGAAGATAAAAGAGATATGAGTCTCTTTTTCTGAAAGCTTTTTTTCTTATTGCAGAGTCTAATATTAGGAAGCAGAGAGGACAACAGGTAGCTTGGTGTCCTTTCTTCTGCCATTTTCTCAAAGCCTTCAGTGAAGATCCATATGCCGATGATGCCATTTCTACGCACAGTTACTTTCCCTGTCCAAATGTCAGTGGCAGAGCAGCACTTTTAAGGACCAAACTTTCCTACTGGCTATATGAAACATATTGGTGTTTAAGCAGCTGGGGTNTGGAATATCAAGGATTGAATTTCTGTTTTTTTCCAACATTTGCAGCTCTCTACATGGCTACTCTGTTCTCATAAAATGCCTTACTGAACATCAAGGGACACAATCATGTCTTTAAAAGATTTGCTGAATTAGGAACGTAGCTTTATTCATGAAGAGTTATGATAATCTTTCATGTGTGTGCCCTGGTTAACAAGGTATTTTGATAGAATTTTCTCCTGATGTATAGCATCAGAGCCTTTAATGTCCCTAACCTCTCAAATGATTTCTAATACAGATAATGAAAGTCAATGTCTGCATGTCATTTCTGTCTTTGAAAATGTCCCCTGAAGCCCAGCAATACAGTGGAGTGCTGGTTTGATACTAACTGCTCACAAGAACAGTCAGTCAATGGTTTGACATTTTCTAATCTGGATGCATGAGATAAGTCATTTAACAAAGCCCAGTGAGCCCACTATAATGGCAAATATCAAATAATTTTGTCTTTTGATATAACCAGGTGTTGTACAGAGTTGGATATGGTACTGCATTACTTGGGTAACTTTGGAAAGTGCTATCTGCTTCACCTTAATTTGTAAATTTATATATGAAGTTTCTAACTAATGAACATCTCTGCTAACTCCACTGTGCAAAAAAATTTCCCTCTATCAGGCAGTGATAACTCAATCACAATGTTTAAGCATCTGTAATTCCTAGTGGTCAGAAAATACAGTACAGCCACTGCCATAAAAAAATCCTGATGGAATTATTTAGCCAGACCACTTCTGGTTTAATTTATAAAATATATCTATCTGTATGAATTCATTGAAGGCCCCTTTGGATCTACAGGTTCCTAAGTAGAAAGTATGATTTTCTCTTGAGAGAAAGTATGAACCATTGCAATCTCCCTCCTTCCTCCCTCTCCCCATTCAAACTGTGCCTGGATCTGACACTGTCAGTTCCCCAAAAGTATCAGAGGAAGTGGTAAGAAGGCCTAAACTGGGAAGTTACAGGTGTGGTTACCGTGTAAATTTTCACCTTAATCTCCTTGTTCGTGGTAGGATTTTTCCTTGTTGACTTTCAATGAATTAGGATAGAAGCAAGAGAAATTCTGATCCTAATTCCATGGCATATTTTCTCCCCGACTTCAGTGAGGTCAGATTATCTCTCTGAGATCTCCCCCTTAGATTTCAGTGTAAAAATCTGGTCTATTTGTTTGCCCTTGAGAAAGTAGGCCAACCATCTATTGAGTCATCAGCAGTAGGAGAAAAAACCTCTAAGGTTAACCAAGGAATTCTTATGGAACACTTACCGTTTTACCTCTTTCAATTGTACTCCTGATATCACTAGCAGATGAGATAAATACCACTTACTGGATGAAAGGTAAGACACTTGGATGTGTCATGGTTATGTTATTACAGGTAGCTTTTGACAGATACAAACAAGTATACAATAGGCAACAGATGAAAAAGTTACAAACAATACAGCCCTCTAATGGTAAAATTGAATGCTAACATTTCAAAGAACAAATAATCATTGCATAAGTGAAATATTTTTATCAATCATATAAAATAGAGTGCCCATAATCCTTTCTCTGATACTACCGATATCAACTGGATTAAAGAAGATATTAACTACAAATAGTGGATGGTGATGAATCCCAAAGCACACAAAAGCATGTAATCCTGATCTTAAAAGCCAGTAGAACTGAAAGAGGCAGGAGAAACATGAAGGATGCAATGCTTTCCCTGTGATTGCTCTCCATAACTGCGTAGCTCACAAAATTGCACTGTGCTTTGGGAGCTCCTTTGCCTAGTTTCAAAAAAAATCGTCACTCCACTAGGGACGTTCTTCTTAGCTAAACTACACTGGGATCTGACTTTGACCTGAATCCTACTTTTGAGTGCTGACAGTTGAGCCTAAAGCTTCTTTTGTTGTAGGCTGTACTCATGGTGCCCTATGGTTTCCAAGGCAGTGATCCTGTGGTGCTATAAAAGCAGCAACTGAAACTGAGGGACTTTATTCTCTTCATGAACATTAGAAAACACAGTGTGTTCAATTGATTAAAATGGGAGATAGCTGGTTGCAGGAAGTACATTGGGAGAGGTTCCTGGCTCTGTTCTTCATCCAGATTTCTGACCTGTTTTCTTGTCACGCATGCTCACTTTTTCCCTTGTGGAGCAGTCCAAGGTTGGGCAGAAGCTATGTGAGGAACTGGCTGAAGATATGTATGAAGAATTGTTTATGTCGAATTATTTTTGTTGTTATCTAGGGATAAAGCCTCAGTTTTAGGGATATACTTCTCCCTGCAGAGTTTTCCGATGCTTTTCTATTTCATGCCCTTTGTATGGGTCTGTCCATAAGTGAAGTACATTCACTGTCAGTAATGAAGTCCTGGCTGTCTCACAAAGCTAAGAGCCTCATTACTATCCCAATAACTATGTTCTGCTCTCATGGCCCTGTAGCAGCCTCAGCAAGTCCAACAGGCTGACATGGAAACACGGGCTACTTTCCCTCGTACCTCATATTTTTGAATGAGGAGTTTTGTGTAATTTCTGTGTTTAAACATAGCTCTCTTTCTACCAGAAAGCTTACAGCTGTGTCATAGCTGGCCGACAGAGACAGCCAGTGTATCATATAAAGATAATATGTGAACTACATAAAAACCCCTATTATTATCACTTTTCTCTCTTCCTAGCTGCTACAGCATCCACATATGACGTCACACAAACACATTGTAAGTTCTTTGTAGCAAAGGCCTTCCTTTCCCTTCTGTTTGTAGAACAGAACACTGTCCCTTCACTGGTCCTTCACCGACTGGGTGCTACCACTTTGCAGCTAAATACATGAATGAAAGGCTGAACTCTTCTCTTTCTCACAGCAACCAGTAAATTGAGCTGTTTCCAATTTGGGCCATGTTTTAATACATTTATATTTTCAGATGGTGGTACCTTTTGCTTTATATACAATATAAGCTGTTTCAGGGCTGATGTAGCCTCCAGGATATTTACTTAGGTACTCTTTCAATCCAGACATTTGTGAGAACCCTGACTCTTTTGGGGGCTGTTATGATTAGAACTGCACATAAAATCACATAAGCATTACTGAAACTCTTTAGTTAAACCATAACTTAATAAGACATACAAGTTTGCATAGGCACAATAGTTTTGGACTAGTTTGCATGTTTTCTAGAATGGGAAGAGACAGCAAATAAGAATATCAGTGTAATTAGAAGCAGCTCCAGAAATAACTCCATTATAATTGCATCATTGGCTTTTCAGTGCATTTTTCAGCTACTCTAAGCTTGAAATATAAGGCAATCAGGCTTCTGAAAATCAGCTACTATTAATATTTTTTCAGTTTATAATTCAAAAGAAATTCAGGCCAAATCGATCGTATTTACACACGTGAGTAATACTAACAGTAGCACTAACACAAAGACATGGAATTTGTCATGCTTTCCCAGAGTATGCCCCATACTATACTATAGACTGCTTCTTTTTAATCTCTCTTATATTGCTAATAGTAAGGATTGCGTTTGCATTCAGAATCATTTAAGACGACTATGGATGTATCATCAGTGAGCAACTGTTATTAGGAGAGCAAATTAGTTTTTTTCTTTCATGCTTTCCAAAGCAGTTTAGCAGTGGCGAAGGAGGAGAGAGAAGCCTACATACATATTGTATGGATCATATCTGCAAAACTAGTGGTTTGCATACCTATTTTTTTTTATTTAAAGCAGTTGATCTATAGGATAGAGGGGCCTTGACAAGACAACTTAAATTTTCATTCTCTCAAGAAATTGTTCTTCATTCATTTCAATTGTGAATGGCTGTTTTCCATGGATACTTAATACTAAAGTTTTCTCTACTGATTATATGTCAGTACCTGAAATACCTTGCAGTCTATTCCGGATTGGGCACTTACACAGAGCTGTGCATTACAGTTCATCTTCCTAGCTGATGATATACAGCACACCAGATTTTATTCCAGAGGTGACAAATGTATTATGTATTATGTCCCATAGATTCCTTCCATTATATGAACTAATTTGTGAGAGGAAAAGTCTATCAATTCCTTACAGGCTTACTCTTATAATTATAATTTGGTCAAATTCCTCTGCCTTAATTGCATTTACCTGAAAGATTTACGTTGGGAACTTAGTAATGCTAAGTTGTCTCAACAGTAATAGACCCAGCTTTAAATATCAGTTCAGACCTTATGCACTTTCTGGAAATGTCTCTGTCATTCTACTGATCTTACAGGGAATACAGAGAACTTAATCTCTAAATTTAGACATTTCTATTAAACACTTTAAATGGGGTGAAGCCAGGCTTAAGATCATGAACTTTTGTTAAAGATGTTCTCTATTGCCATCTTTGTTTCTTTGACGTTTGTTTGAAGCCTTAGTTGAAAATTGTCTTAACACTATGAACTGTATGGTTTACAATAAATAAATTAAAAATGGTTGTAATATAACTTAAGTTAAATTTGATTTTAGGGTTCAGGACATTGGGGATGCCAAACTGACTTTTCCACCTTTGTTTATAAGCAAAGCAAATCTTTACGGGCAAGTTGCAAGAGCTGAAAAAATTAAAATATCATGAACACCACCCCCAAAACCAAGCTTATATTATTAAAACACAGAGCAGGTTTCTGGCTGCTGAGAATCTTCATGAATGTGCCGCTATGTTGTTTCCAAAAAACTTCCTGCCCCAGTTGATGATGCAGCAGCTTTTTTAGGAGGATCAGCACTTAGGAATGTGTTCTTCAGTCTCCTCATACCATCACAAATTACATTGCAAGGGTCAGTTTTCTTTCACCTTATTTGTCTGGTTGTACACCGTCATTACAGGATCCACTTTGTAGTTCAGAAGGAGTAGATAGGTGGAGACATCATTTATTTCTCATCATGAAGGCACATAATCATGTCTAATTTTTTGCCTGAGTGCCTTTTGCAAGTGGAATGGCAGACAGTTTTTTTGACTAGGACTTTTAACATATAGACTAGGTTTGTGAGAGTTCCTCCTTTTTGCTGCCTGGCCTCACTAAACCACAGGAATGAATTTGGTCAAATATAATTTGTGGTTTGGATTTTTCACTGCAGAAAGTATAATTTGAGCTGTAAAAAATGCCAAAGGTAGCACTTCTCTCTTTCCCTTCTCTGCCAAGGTGAATCAAACAGACAAAGAGCATCCCGACACTTCGTGGTCTCAAAATGTAAATGAAGCATCAATGTATTTTCAATAACCTGCCCTCACATTAGATAGAAAACACTTGTAATTTCCTTCAGAGAGAAATATTTAATTTCTTTATAGTAACAGTGCAGGGTTTTTTCATGTGCTTTGCCATTTCTCTTAGAAAGGGATTATTACAAATCATGCTGCCATTTCTATGACTTTTAAAGATGTTTTCTTTTATTCATTTTCTTTTGCCTTCACCTTTGCTCCTGTGTTCCCATTTTGTTTGTTACATTTTAAAGAACCCCACTAATCAGCTGGAAGCTGTATAAACATTGACTACAATGAAAGCCTTATCCCATTTTTATGGCACCTGAGAGACTATTTTCAGGAACCTATCTGCACAGGTGGGCTGGAGTACAAGCATAGGAGGCCTTCCCCATCACACCACAGTGACCTACAGAGGATGAGATCCTTTATAAAGAGAGAGAAAGGGGACATTGCATTGGGATACCTTCTTGATAAAGGTCAGTAGTCTCTGCACCAGTTTACCACTTGCCCACAGAGATGAAAGGAATTTGTTTGCTCACTAAATACTGGTGACAATAAGTTCTACCCAATGGAGGTTTTGGAAGGACTCAGACCGGCTAGTGATGCCACACTTGGAGACCAGTCTGCCCACGGCAGCGAGGGAAGACATAGTGGCCACCACCTGATGGAATATCCTCTGTGTACAGACAGGAAAGAAGCAATGGCTGTTACTCAGCAAGTATTGCGGCAGCACGAACGGCTGCGGCTAGGTCTGCAGCAATTTCCACCTGAGAACCAAAAACTGCTAACGCTCCTGTTTGAACATTAAATATTCTTCAGAGATTCTGCTTCTCAAAGAGCTTTCTGAACTAATAGGGGAAGACTGTGAGATATGACATGGAAGGGCAGCTAAAAAAAGTCTGGTTTTGGAAATTCTGAAAGATGATCTGAAGTATCGCTTTTAGATGCATCTGAAGATATCTTTCATTGTTGCTGTTTCCTTCACTGCAGAGCAAATTGGTAGAAAATAAGAGAGTTTACATGAAATTGGAATAGTCTTTGAATCCCTAACTGAATGACTGTTTATCCTGTGAACTGCCAGATGGGATGTGACAAAACAAAGTATTTAAGGTACACCTAAGACAATAGGAAGGTTAAACTTCTTCTCAATAAGGTAAGATATTTTACTGATATTTCCAGGTCTTACCATTGACAGTACAAGCAAATTCCTTTTTGAGATTAGTAGGATAAAACTGGTTAGTCCTAATTGAGTTTTCATCAGACACAGTTTCCTTAATTGATCTCTTGTGTAACAAGATACTTCACAGAATGAAATTATCACCTGTGTGTGCAAACATGCTTAATAGGACCAACTGTGCTCACTGAAAAGCCTAATGCTTTGAAACTCAGAGTGTACCATGGAATTAATTTTGTATATAGACACATAGGGAAATTTAAGGCAGTCCTCTTATAAGCATGTGAGAAACAGTGGATCTTACTGTAGCTGAACCAAAGACTTCTCATATCCAGCCAAATAATGTATGTGATAATAGAAAAAAATCCCACAACTCAAGAAGCCAGCTGATACCCTAAAATAGTACCTGCAATTGGGTTCACTAGAGTTATTACATCCAAGCATAGGCCAAATCCCAAACCAGCCTTCTGCTGTTCATCACTTTAGCCTTCTCTGTCCTCAGGATGTCACCGATCAACTGCTATGAACACAGGTCCACGTGAATTAACATTTTTCTCACCATATATTACAGGTTTGCTGAATGAAGGGTGAGTCTGATTCAACTCTAAGGGGGTGGAAAGGAAAACAGAAGGTGTGTGATTGGGTCTGAGGCATCTGTGCTCACTTTGAGGAGGAAAAAACATGCAAAACAAAAAGCAAGAAGGAGAATCTGGTGAACTACAGGCTGATGAATCTAACCTCAGTTTTTGGGAAGACATTGGAGTAAATCCTCATAGAAACCATTTTCAGGCATATGAAGGACAAGAGGGTGACTGGGAACAGCCAGGATGGATTTACCAGTAGAAAGCACAACTTAATTTGTTTTCCATGAGGAGACGACTTGACCTATGGACAAGGAGACAGAGCAAAAGATGTTGTTTACCTTGACTCCAGCAAGATATTCCATGTCATTAAGTTGAAGAGATATGTTTTGGATATAGAGAGTATAAAGTGAATGGAAAATTGCTAGACTGTTGGCCTGAAGGGTCAGAAGTTCAAAGTCCAACTGGCAACTGGGTACCAGTAGCACTACTTGGTGGTTAATACTGGCACTGATACTGTTTAAATACTTCAATAGTTACTGGTAGCACTAAATACTCACCCAATGGGCTAGCAAACAAGAGCAAACTGGGGGAAGTGGTTGATATGCTGGAGAGCAGGGCTGACATTCTGAGGGGGCTTCACAGGCTGAAGACATGGGTCAAAAGGAACTTCATGAATTTCATCAAGGACAAATCAAAGTCCTGGACCAGGCCTGTAATAACCCCAGACAACACAATAAACTGGGGACTGGATATCTAAATAGAAGCTATGGAGAAAAGGGCTTGGGAGGCCTGGTGGACAACAAGCTGAACAGTAATCACCAGTGTGCTCCTGCGGTGCAGGAAGCTGCAAACTGGATTATATTAAGAGGACCATAAACAACAGGTGGAGGGACGGATTATTCCCTTTTTCTTGTTTGCATAGCACACTTTTTATTCAACACCTTATGCTGGTTAAAAGCTGTGAGAGTATTAATAAAAGTGTGTTCTAGATGAATGACCAAAGTGTTTTTCCATTCTGATTACTCAATAGAAAATGCTTTCAATTTGAACATTCTTCTTCTTCATTTATGAGATTTGATTATTTTGGTAGGGATTTATGTTTCACAGAAAAAACCTGGTTAGGACAGATTCTAACAAACAAGTTAAAAAAAGATTTTGGCACACAACCTCAGAAAATAGGTCATAAGGCTTGTGTGTTCACAAAGAAATTCAGGAAATTTGCAAACTCTGGTGCAACTGCTGTTTTGACTGTTGTCTGGGAAAGAAAATGGAAACTTCCACTGATAGGAGAGTTTCTTGGCATGGGCATGAAAACTGTCAAAATAAGCTCCAGTACTATATACTACATATCTTTCAATGTTATAAGGAAATGGTCCCTTCCAAAGTCTGCATCTTCCCGAGGAATGCAGTTGATCCATCACCTAGGACATGATCAGCTCCTTTGTCTCTGGATTGCATCTGACATTTAGTTAAGTTAGTGGCAAGGTTCATCAGTAGTCTTACCATGGCAAGAGTCCCTGCTACAGTGGGTACCAACTTTTCCAATACTATCTGCCCAATGTAGTGGCTCAATGATGAATGATTTTCAGATATATAGCCTAGGACAACACTGGTTTATTTCTGTCTGATCCTAATAGTGTCTTTTCTACTCCTTCCTTTCATCAGATGTTGATTATATTCTCCTTCATTAATTTAACACTGAACAGTATATAAACTGGGGTCACAGCCATGGCTTGGTCGAGCACAAAGAAGCAATTGAAGTAGTCAGGAAAAAGGATGAGAATCAGGTAGGAGGACCTTCTAGAAATTCAGGTGAGCAGCTCAGTGCAACAATCATCAACACAGATCTTCGTAAATGATTTATCTGGTAAATGCTTTATCTAGTAAATACCAACAGATGTTTTAAAGAGTATGCATTATATATATTTAAAAACTATATATATATTAATTTTATAAATATANGGTGAGGGGAGACCTTATTATGGCATATAACTATTATGGCATATAACTAAAGAGAGGGTTGAAGGAGGATGGAGTCAGGCTCTTTACAATGGTTCCCAGTGACAGGACGAGGGGCAATGGCACAAGTTGCAACATAGGAAATTCCATTCAAATACACGTAAAAACTTCTTTACAGTGAGGGTGACAGAGCTCTGTCACAGGCTGCCCAGGGAGGGTGTGGAGTCCCCTTCTCTGGACACTTTCAAGACCCATCTGGATGCAGCCCTGAGTGATGTGCTGTGGGCAATCCTGCTTTGGCAGAGGAGTTGGACCAGATGATCTCTAGAGATCCCTTCCAACTCTGA
This sequence comes from Rhinoptilus africanus, assembly GCA_013400135.1. Classification (NCBI taxonomy): domain Eukaryota; kingdom Metazoa; phylum Chordata; class Aves; order Charadriiformes; family Glareolidae; genus Rhinoptilus; species Rhinoptilus africanus. The sequence continues at coordinate 77,853 of VXBO01005782.1, forward strand.
AATTCCGTGATATATGTGTGTGTATATATATGTATTTACACATTATATAAACTGTATACATTTAATGCTATTCAGCATCAAAAGAAAGGGGAGAGATGAAACAAAGCATTTCCACACACAATAGCTGACACCTATCCATAACAATTGTTTAGTGGAGATGACCTGCAAAAGGCACTAGCAGTTGCAACTCTATCCCATGTCAAAGAAAGCACTATTTTTTCATTCAGTATCTTCTAGCAGGGCAGAGCTGAAGGCTGAACACTAATCCATAGCTTTTATGCACACTATAACTGGCACAAGAAGGAATCCATACAGCCTTTTCCTCCCCTCTCCCCTGGGTAAGCTCAAGGCCTGTGACAGCAATCCAAACTGAAAACCTGAGCTAGGTTAATGCCTTCTTTTCATTGTTTTGTTTCTTGTCCAAGGGAGGGGATAGCACATGGATGGAGAAGTTTAAAGGTACTTCTGAAATAAAGGTTTTAGACACAAGATGAAAACCCATCTGCTCTGTTTCATATGAAGTCTGGGAAGAAAATAATGACAATTTTCAGCATATTTCAGTTCTTTCTACTTGTCAACCTACAAGAGAAAATCTCTGGATTCCCAAAGTCCATTTGCTGGAGAAAAAAATGGTGGATATACCTAAAAATAGGCAGATATACCTAATATTGTTAGAGAAAAAATGTTATAAAGGCGTATAGTTACTGCAGCTGATACATTTAGAGACCTCACACTTTCAATGTATTTTTTGGTAGGCTCCTGGGAATAAAAAAAAATAAAAAGCACTAATTACAGAAGGAGAGAGAAAAGCTGTAGGATGTTTTGACCATAATTTCCTTAGAAATTAGTTAAAGCTTAGCATTTCTATATGAATTTTGCAATGCTGAACAGTTCTTCTCTAGCTATTCACTAGGTCCACATGTGATTGCAGTCATTAGTAATTCCCAGTATAACAATATGACTTTAATTATATACATATTTACCTCATGTTTTTTATCCTGACATTTCACATGAAACAGTTCTCCTCTCATGCGAATTTTGCAGCTCTCTTTCCTCTGCCTGAATTTTTTACTCCCTAACCCTTCTAGTTTTATATAGGTTTTTTTGTTGAAACAGACTTTCATTTTTCTACTGTAATGTGGACCTTCAGTTCTAAGAAAAAAATTGTTACTCTGCCAACACTTTCTGCTATGCTTGTGCTGCACTGGCCATGCAAGTTTTGGTGAAGCTAAGCTCACCTCTCCTTAACGAAGTTTAAGTGATCTTGAAACTAGAAAATCTGTTTGCATGGTATTAGTCAGGACAGTCTATATGACGATCAAAGGCTTGGTTTAGCCTCATGTAATTTTAGACATTTAAGCAAAAATTCTGCTCAGTAAAAATTTCCCTTCAAAGCTGTGCAGAGCTTTAGGGTCTTGGTGGACTAAATCAATGTTTTACAGGTACCTCTCTCTGCATTAACTACAGAGGAAGAATTTAAAGTCACATGGCTGGTGAATTCCGTGCATAAATTTAACCAGAGGGAAGTTGGGATATAGTGTCTGAAAATTAGGTTATTTCAAATATATGCCCTTAGTATAGAATTTTATTTAATAACTTCTTTTCCATAACATTTATTTCAAAACAGCTCACTGAAGGAATACCTGAAATAAATCTGTCTTTGGAGAGGTGCAAGTACTGGCACTCACTTAGTATGGTGAAAAAAAGAGGGTTATGGACCAAAGAGTGATCTCAGTTGAACTTACTGGTGTTTTAAAGGCTTGACTGTTGTCATCCTCCAGCTTCTAAATGGTATAACCCAAATGAAATTGAGCCATACTTAGAATACCAATAGGGGTGTCACGGTTGATTTGCAACCTCAGGAAACACTAAGTAGCAAGAATTCTTAAATCCCCTAGAGGACAATAAGGCTTCTCCTCTGCACAAAATAATATTTACCTTTACCTATTTTTCCTTTTATGTTTTAAAAAATAAGAAAGAAAGAAGAAAGGCAAAAAAGAGTAATAGTTGTAAAAAAATTCTAGCAGAATAGATGGGCTGGACGAAAGTTATATTTATTGAGCCAGTAGCCTCCAAACAGTTCCATGTATTATTCCTGCTCCCACTGTGTTATTGAGATGATTTTTCTGAAATGAAAATAATTGAAATCGACATTAGAAAAACCAGCATCACCAAATAATAACCAGCAGCTAAGCTACTGGGTTCTGAATAAGAATTTCTAATTCTCCATAAGCTCTTCTCAAATTCCTCTTAATATGGCCAAAGACATTCACAAATTGGAAAAGCTTCAGCCAATAGAATATGGTTTATGGGCTTAGCATGAGAAAGAGTCAGCACAGCTTCATAAAGCTCCCTCAAGGCGCTCTCAGGAAAGTCTGAAGTGACCAAAACAGTGGCTTCTCAGACGCTCTTGTCTTTAATAGGTAAATCCAATATTAGTTCATCATCCCTCTCAGAGTGTTTGTGAATCCCCTGGCAGCAGTATTGCTCAAAAAGCCCAGGATTTTTGAAGCAAAGTGGATTTCTAGTGGAACTACGCATAAGAAAAGCTGCAACAATTTGAATGAGAAAAATTAATTTCTCACATACACAAATAATAAACAGTGAATTCTACAGACCAGGGTGTTTGTGATCACAGGATATGTTGTATTTTGGAGGACTCTAAATTTCCTTGCAAAGACTAATTTCAGTTTAACAGCTTTGTAGCCCTATTGTCAAGGGAACTATTGTGCTGCTATTGTTATACAATTTAATTTTTCAGTCCAGATAAGATATTATCTAGTAATACACCCTGTTACTCAGATATGGTCATTTATATTGTAAATGGTGATAATAATTTCTCTCTGTGAGGCACTTGTACATCATGCAAAGTATTGCACTCCCGCAGGATTAAGCATGCTCTCTGTTCCAAATCACTGGCCAACATAATTTATGACATGGGCCTCACTTTTGCTCTATTCAGCATCTTCAAACCCCTTTATCTGTTTAGAAGACACCAGCATGTTTTCTTCTGTATAGTTTTCTTCCCTCCTAGTTTTCCTAATTTTGTTTGTCTTTTAATTCACATCAATAATTTCAATACAATTAAAAAGAGATGAAGAAAGCCAACCGGTGTGAAGCAAAAAAAGCTAATGATTTCTGCAGAACAGAGTAATTGTGGTTCAGCTTCTTTTTCCATGGAAATGTTCTGACAGCAGATACCATCCTGAACTACCACCCACTGTCTAGTGGGTTCGTGCTATGTTTTAAAGCATTCATTATGGCAAACATAGTTTTTCATGCAAGGCCCCAATCCTGCTGCGTGGTGTCCTGACAATGAGTTATCCAAAACTCCCTGTAAGGCAGGAAGCTAAACCCCTGAGCCCTCAAAAGGAAAATGAGGATGTGCATACAGTTATCATTTGTACTCCCACTGCTTCAAGGGAAAACTCATGTGCTCCAAAGGTACAGACAAAATTGAATCAGATGAGGAAGCAGGACTCAAGCTGGTTGGCAATTTGAACCACGAATAAACCAATGTAATATCTTCTTGTACCTACAGGTGCCTTGAAACAATAGCTCAGATTGGGATCAACCACTGTATTCATCTCTGTTTAAACATACATAAACATAGACAATACAAAGATATTGTTAAGTGTAATCCTCCTCCTGTATTCCTCTCCTGAGGGATGCAGCTCTCTGTAGCCCAAGGCTTAGCTCTAATGCAGCCTGGCTACAAAACCTGGGGCTAAATATCGTAGCAAATTGTTTTATTGTGAGAAAGAGATGGGAGGAAGTGCATAGAGTCATATGAGATAAAGAAGCTAAAACTGCAAACTCATAGCATTTTGAGGATTGAAGAGAAAAAACACCAACACGGAGATTTGGTGCATAAAACCCTAAAAGATAAAACAAGGAGCCATAAGCAGCAAAACAGCAATATCAAGGGTCAGCCTCTTCCACAGAGCAGTGGAGACGAACCCTTTGCCCCTACTTGGCCACTGCTGGCCTGCAAACACTCATAGGGCTTCTTATGCTTAGACTAATAGCTTAGTAAGTGCAGGTTTTTGTTGTGTGTATTAGCTAATAAATTACATCTTTGGTCTTTTAAGCTATGTGTGAAGCACTTGAGCACATGGTCAAAAAGCACTGAACAAAATGATCCAGGGACAGTTAAAATACTGAATATTAAAAAGAACTTTTTAATTTGCAGTTTGTTTTTTTCAATTTCAAGGGAGTGGGCTTAGCCATTCATTTAACCACAATTTGGAAAATCACCATAAATTTCTGTTTTCTATACTAACGTCTGACAGATTACATGGGAACAGAAACCAAGAGAGGAAAAAAATCAACCCTGTCAACTAAAAGACTTCATTATAGTCTTTTATTTTGTATTATTTCCTACAGAATGGCAAAAAAGGAAATTTGGCAACTCTTCTTCCACCATCTATATTTCTGACGTGTTCTTCATTGTCCTTATCTGGCTCTAAAACTCTTAAACTTGATAGTTTAAAGATAGGAACAAAGATTCTAACATGGAAGGGCATACTATATGGAGAAATAGGGGAAACATAAATGAAATGTTACCTACAAAGGTGTTCTTCCAGCCAGCGAGGGGAAATATGTGAACTAATTAGTCTTGCTGGTTATCTTTGAAAAGCCCATGATATTGAAAAGAAAATTATTTTCAGTATAATTTCTATCTTTATGTACTGAAAGGAATCATGAGAGGAATAAAGCCAAATCTCGTTTAACCATCAGAAGCCCTTCAGAAAGATGGCAGCTAAACTCTAAATGTTGTTTAACTTTCAGACTCTTTTCATTATAAAAGCATTTGTTTTGTTTATATGTTTTCTCAGATGATAGAGGTGGAAGACACAAAAACAGTCATCTTGTTTGGAAGAACCTTTGAAAGTTTCTAAGCTGAGTTGTGGAAGACAGCCAAAAATGCTACTTCAGGTATAAAATGTGAAACATATTTTGTGTCCTTCAGTTTACTGTAGTAGAAAAAACAACAGAGAGGATGTGCTTTGGGACAAAATTGCATACTATCTGCTTTGAGTGCAGGCAATACAGATGGAAATATTAAAACGTAATAATGCCTCTATTGAAAAGTCAGATGAGAGAAAACTTGTCTGCTGCTATTTTGTTCTCAGATCTTTATGTGGTCTGACATTTCTAGCCGGACTAGCAGGAAGCAGCTGTACAACACTGGGAGCTACACTAACAAAGATTGCTCTCCTGTAGAGCTGAGCCATCAGTACAAGCTTCTTAACATTTCTGGCATGAAACGGAGACCTTTGCTAAGATTCCTCTGGAGCCTAGACAGAGAAGAAGCTGACACCGTGCAGGCTTCCTTTAAACAGTTTTGAAGTAGGCTGTGCTCTCTTATGTGTGGGCTTTCACACTGTAAACAATACACTTGCAACTTTGATTTTAACACCTCTGATATGCCAGGCATGGCTGAAACATCCCCATCTCTGATTAACAGGTTTCACACCTCACCTCAGCACCTCTTGTTTCCTCTTTCATGTCCCTTCCATGCCCAGGAGCCTTTCAAATTCTGCCTTCAAACTCTCATGAAACCTCTGCATGTGTTAGAGCTGGCCAGAACAGCACATGCATCTTTGTGAACTCCGTGATAAAAAGATACCGAGCAGTTTAACTCTATTGTGGGTTCATTCAACTAGCAGCAAAAGGCATGCTATAGTGTGGATGCTGGGGTCTGATGCGATCACTTTGAACGTGCAATGGATAAAATATAGATCCAGAAACAGTCCAAGATTGCATCAGAGAATCACCTCAGTCAGAAGCAGCCCACACCAGTATGGAGAGAGCACAGCAGCCCCTGGTTTTCGCTATCTCGCTTGTCTGCGTGTAGGATGCAAAAAGATTTAAAGGAGCCTCTTTGTATTTGGCTGATGCCCAGAAGTAATTTCAGTACATTAGTCTGCTAGTAGTTAGGGTAACCTAACCTCACAGACAGCATGCCAATAACAGAAAAGCTTTGCATAATCTTTGTGAATTGCCCTGACTGGTGCAATGTGCTTTTCAATGAAAAAAAAAAAAAAAAAATTGTTTCTACAAACACAGCCCTTTTTGCATGACTCCAGCACTGTAGGTCTTATGTACTTTAACACAAACATTTCTGAAGTAGGAGCCTTTTAGAAATTCATTGAGAACTTCATTTTAGTTCCATTCCTGGGTTTGGATCTTTCGATTCCTCCACAAAAGTGTCTAGTGTATTACATGAGAAAGCTGTGCCTTGCACGCCAAGAAACACAGTTTAAACTGTTTGTTTCATGAAGCCAAAGGTACCAACACAAGAGCATTCTCATATCACTTGCAAATAACATGCAATTATGTAATTTTGAGATTTAAAGTAGATCTGGAATAAGATAACAAGTTTAATTCCCTTAGAAATGATCTAGGGAATTTGGAGCAAGAACTGAATATAAAGTTGGAGGGTTTTTTCACTAATGTAATATTCTGCATCACTCCTACCTGTCAGATGACTATTTTGTAGAAATTTCTTTCTCCAGACAGTGTGATATCCTGAGACTGTTCTAAGATGCTTTGATGTCAGATTTTTAAATAGAGACGTACAGAGAAAACACTTTTTGAAAACGGTACACTATAAATTTAAAATCAATGTTTTCCTTGATTGCATGTCTACCCAGGAGAAAAGTTCTAGTTCATTTACAGGCTATTAGATTCAAAACAGAAATGACTGGATGAAATCCAGCAAGTCAGGTAAATGGTAAGTCAGAATAGATAATGCTTATGGCTTAAAATCTATTCAACTGTTTAGAAGGAAAAAAAAGTAATATAGATAGATTTGTAACAAACAGTTGTTTCTTTTGGTGTTTTTTTAGAAGAGAAAGAGAGAAAGCTCAAGTCTAGAAATACATGCTTCCCTGAGAGGTCTGTTTGATTTATCAAACTAACAGTGCAATTCTACATATTTTTGAAGGCCAAGAATAGGATCTGAAAACTCGGGCACTGATTCAGCAAGGTACTTAAGAATGAGATCAGTTTTAAAATTGCTCTAATCAAAGACGATCCTGGAGCTACTGCCTGATTTTAGAAAGCAAATTTAGCACTAATGAAAAGATGCCAAAATGAAACAAGTGAAGGCTGTCATCTCTTTCTGTGCAGAAAAATGGCATGGGAAGCAGCAAGGCAAGATTTTTTAAGCCTTTATTGCCTACCCCATCCTCATCACCCCTACCCCCATACGTTTAAACTGAATTTTATTCCTGATGCAGTCCTTGAGATGCTTAGCAACAATTTTAGCTAGCCCCAACAATGATAATGCTATACTGACACAAATTCAAGCTAATAATGTAGAAGGCAATTTGGCATCTTTTTTTCCTCTTCTCGCCACAAATTCACTGCTTGAACTTGTTGTCTATGGTTCCCACATTAGCAACACCTCAGCACGATGTCTGCTACCTTTTCTCTCACTCAGAACATGTCAGGATATTTGCCTGACTGACAGATTTAATTACAAGTAGCTGGAGAATGATAGGATCAAGTGCAGAAAGGTGACAAAGAAAAATGAGATTTGGGGTGGATTATTGGTGGCCTTCAGTATCCTTGTAAGCCTCCAAAGGTGTTAGGATGTGAAACAAAGGGGGTTTTGGTAGAAATTTTTTGGAAGAGGTGTTCTGGCTTCTTAACCAGGGAGCTGTTCATAAATAATGAGTAGTTTAACTGAGAAGTAAACTTTTATTCCCCCACAATTCTCTGTTCTTGTCATTGATGAAGGTCTCATCAATACTAAGTATCACTGTGTTTCTAATGCAACATTGGAAAGAAAGTTCTTCTCTGTGTTATAATATGGGAAAGTACTTTGGCAGGGGTTAGTTTTGGGGTTTTTTTTCAGGGCATGTTTTCTAAAGTGTCCTGCTGGGGTGAACAAGAAGTCTGTATCTCACTAGCAAGGTCTCACCAGCTTTCCATTAAGACATTCTTTGCACTGTCAGGCAATAAAAGAACAGGGCTGAGATTCGCCGTATACTTCTCAGATGGGACACAGGGAGGCTGCCCTGAATTATAGACCCTAACACAAAACACTGCAGAGCTTCTATAGTCTCCTCGGGATTTAGGGATGGGTGGGGACAGGAATGACAGCCAGATCCAGTCCTTCTCTCCCAGCTTTCTGTCTCAGACAGTGGCTGGAAGATACATAGGGAACATGGCATCAAAGCAAGGACAGAGTAGTTCTTTCTGGATATTTGCCTTTGGGAAATGAGTAGTTAACAGAATGTAGATGAATTTATCTAACTTCGGAATGTACAAATAGTTTTTTCCTATTATGTTCTAGTCAAGTAAGTTTGAAAATTGTCAGTGCATCTGAAAAAGAACTTCCTTGTATTTAAATTTGGAGACAGATCAGAGCACACTTAGCTCTTCTGCTTTCAGTGTTGTATCTCCCTTCAGCTGTTTCTTTCCAAGCTGAAAAGTCCTAATCTATTTAGCCTGTCTTCGTGTCTCATCATACGTGTTGTCATTCTCTGCAACTTTTTTATGCCTCCTATGTCCTTCTTGAGCAACTATGCTAAGTATTCCATATATGGAATGCTAATATTTTCCAACGTGGCACGATGATATTTTCCAAGCATTCTGTTTGATCACTTTTTTTTCCCCTTAAACTTATCCTTCAGTAGGTATTTATATCTTTGTTTTTCTCTGTGCATGTATATTATTTTGCAGTTACTAACAATGAATTTCATTTCTCATTTCATGGCTCTGTAACTCAGTGTCATATACTGCCCAGTAAAACTTTAGGCAGATTTAATTTTTACTATGATGACTAATTTCGTGTCAGCAGAAAATTTTATCACCTCATTAATTTCCCCTTCTTTCAGACTGTTTATGAATACACAAAATAGCACAAGCTCTAGAAAATATTCTTGAGTGAAAATATCAATGGTAAGCCATTTATTTACATTTGCAGTAGCTTTTCGGAAATTCAATAATTGAGTTGAAATTCAATAATGCTGTATTTACCAGGGCCCTTTTATCCCTTGCTTTTTAACTGCTCCAAAGGATCTAACAGATCTGTGATGCATGACAAACATGTTGATTTTTCCTCAGTATTTTGTACTTATGCATAGGAAACTATTCCTGTTTTACTCTGATGTCTGCCACTTTTCCTACTGCAGCAATAAGATTTACTGAGCTCTATTTTTCTGAAATCTCTCTTAAAAATTGGCTTAACGTTCTCTGTCTTCTGATACAAAGCCTTGCTTTAAAAGTTAGATATATGCTTTAGTAAATAATTTTAGCAGTTATTAATTTTATAAGTTTGTTCTAAATATCTCTTCTGCTAATCTTTCATTTTGTAAAAGGTTCTCAGACCTATGCAGGACCTTTTTTAAAACCTCTTCACAATGAAAACTGGGGCATAACAACAACATTTAGGTTTTTCACTTCTTTTTTTTTTTTTTTCCTTTTACACCTAGATAATTTTCTATCCTGGTAGACTTTCTGGTTGGCTCCCTGCTTTGATGCCTTTTGAAAATTTCTTATTACGAGATTTGTGCCTTTAGTTTCTTATCAAGGACATTGCTGACCTGCTCTGTTGCCATACTATGTGTCATGTGCTGCTCTATGTTCTTTTTTGCATTCCTCATTTGGACAATAGAGGGAATTCAAACACTTATTCTTCCTCCGAGCCATCAACCATTGTCTGGCAGTACAGTGAAGGGAGTACACTGGCGTCTTGGAAGCAATGTCTTCATAGAAAAAGTATGGAGGTTTGGGAGACAGAGTTTCTTCGAAGGAAAAGTAGCTTCCCTGGGGGTAACTGCCACCCCTGGAATAGTACAACCCCACACCATTCCCAGCACTGAAACACATTGGGAAATCTAGTTTGTTTCAAACAGTAGGTTTAACCTTTGAGTAGAGATATTAAATACTGCATGAAATATGAGCTGCTGAGTGACATTTGCCTAAAATGTCACCTTCTAAAACTCCTGGATTAGAACTGAATCCTTAAAGAGAGCATGGAAAACTCTCCATCAAGTTGACAGTTACATTTGTTAATAATTTTCCTAGCTTTTTCATTGTTTTTGTAGATTATATTTTCGGGGAAACTATGAATTAGTCAAGCAGTGGTAGTCACTGAAAAGTCAGCTGGGCATAGCAGAATTAGAAGGAACAGACCTAAATAGGGGGGGTGCAAATCTTCCTCCTCACTCCTCATACTTATCATAGCGGATGCTACATGGCTCCTGTCCAACAAGGTCATGATCTTTTCAGTTCACTTTTTCTTCCTGAGTCTTCCCCTTTACAGTTTAATTTATTTTACCTTTCTTGTTTGTACTCATCCACAAATACCAGGACCAGAGACCAAAGTCAAGTGAGAAAAAAATCCTGTCTTCCACCTCCAGGACTTGATGAAATTTCACTCTTTTCTCAGCTTTCAACATCATGTAATCCATATCTAGTAAAATGCCAGCATATCGCTTCATATTCCTAAAAATTCATAAGAACTTTACTCAATTTATAAAATATATTTATACTTATCTGTATGTGAAAAATGTTTATTCTAACCAAAGAAACTTTGGGTGATCACAGCAGTATGGCCTACAATGTTTCAGGGTAAAACCAAGACCTTTACAAGAATTCCATAAGAAACAAGCAAGCAAGTTGAAGCATTTGCAACAGATACACAAGCTCCTTGGGGTTTGAAACTAGATCTGACACATTTCCACTGAGTCCCCTGGCATTATATCACATGTTCCATCTTGGTCCTCCCCAAAAGGAAAAGTTTCTGAAAAGCACTTCCAACAGCCCTGTAGCTTTCTTGGAAACTGCTAGTAGTTGTCCCAACCAAAGGAATAGGAGACCTCTGCTCAGAAATGTGGGCTCTAGGTCTATCTCAGGAAGTTATACCATGCTAATAACTCTACTCTGCTTCACCAACATAAGCTTTTGCCTATGTCTTCCACCCACTGCTGATACAGCGTTCATAGTAACAGGAATAGGGACTGAAAACCCATTGGTTTTTGAACTGTGCACAATGCCATTTCTGCTTTGTCTTCTGCCACAGCTATGCAATTGACAGAATGAAGTTGCCACTCTAAGTCTCTGCTATACTGATCACATTTCAGAGAGGTATATTTGGAATTAACTTCTCTTGCATTTGTAAGCAGCCTAAATTGGTAGAAATCAAAGCACTTGACATTTTAGAACACTTGGTGACAATTATTTCATTGCAATGGGGTTTTCCCCATTTCAAAATCATAAAATAACTACAGGCATTTTTTCCTCCAAATTATACAAAACTCTTCAAATATGTGTCCTCAGAAATTCGCAGGTCATATTCTCTTTTTCAACAGGATTTGCTGAGCAGATGCATGCAAACAGCTTGTGCAACAAAGGCCTTCCTTTCCTTTCCCATATACTCATTCTCTCAGGTTGATGCAAATCACAGTGTATGAGGTCACAGCCATCTTTTTAAGGCTGACGGATCACCTCCTGAGACTGACACTCAATATGAAGCTGCCTACTTATATGATAAAAGCCATCTATGATGGAGACTGGAAATGCCAGCTGCAGAAACTGATGGCTGTTCTGCAATCACTGCAAAACACAGGTCGTGCTGTTAATGGGGCAAAATATTCTACTAGTTGATGAACTACCTGTTATCTAGGATGCATCATGAGGAATGGCCCTGGGAAGGTGTCATTTATAGAACTCCTCCTTTGGCTTAGAAACCGATCACAACAGTAAAGGAAGTCTGTGGTGGCTTAACCCCGGTAGGCAGCTCACCACCACACAGCCACCAACTCATGCCCCCATCCAGTGGGATGAGGGAGAGAATAGGAAGAGCAAAAATGATAAAACTCATGGGTTGAGATACAGACTGTTTAATAAGTGAAGTGGCACACACAAGCAAAGCAAAATAAGGAATTTATTCACTACTTCCCATAGGCAGGCAGGTGCTTAGCCATTTCCAGGAAAGCAGGGCTCCGTCATGCATAAGGGTTACTTGGGAAGACGAATGCCGTAACTTGAATGTCCACTTTTTCTTTCTCCCATCTTTATTGCTGAGTGTGATGTCATATGGCATGAGATATCCTTTTGGTCAGTTTGAGTCAGCTGTCCCAGCTGTGTCCTATCCCAATTTCTTGCCCACCTCCAGCCCATTCACTGGGAGGGCAGTGTGAGAAACAGAGAAGGTCTTGATGCTGTGTAAAGTCTTGATGCACTGCTCTATAACAGCTAAAACATACCTGTGTTATCAACACTGTTTTGGCTGCAAATCCAAAACACAGCACCACAAGAGCTGCTTTAAGGAAAATTAACTCTATCCCAGCAAAATTCAGTAAAATCTCCACTCTTTATCCCATGCCATTAGACAGTGTGGGACCTGAGCATTATGTTAAGTGATCAAGAAGGTGCAATTAGGCTGATAAGGAGTTCAGAAAGATCACCAGCTGTTCTTCTGGTAACACTGCTGTGCTCTGACTCTTTCTATTTTATCTGACAAATCCATTTCAAAATGATAACTCTCACATTTAATGAAACATCTGAAAAAGTTTTGCAAACTGAGCTGCAGGTAACTGGACCTGCTGACAGATTAAGACCTTTTGAAGGACATTTGTTGGAATCAGGTTCCCCTCTGATGCATTTTTATTTTTGGTCAAAGAAGCTCCCTCCTATAGTTGCCCCTGTATGAGATGCAGTACAGTTGTTCTCCTTTTCTACGTAGGTCCAATAATTTCATTTCAGCAAGGAGACCGTGCCCAGCAGCACCTTACTTGATGAAGCTGCAAAGTCTGTGGCTAGTTCAAAGCATTCTGATTGATCGCTTTTCTATGTTTACTTATTTTGTCTAATATTAGCTCTATCATTAATGTATTCAGACAAACTTAGGTCTTGAATCTTCACCCAAACTCACAGTTGTTGACTGCCCTAAATAAATAAAAAAAAAAAGAATAGTGGTGTTCTGAAGTCTTAAAACTCCTACTTTGTTACTGGCGGTACAATGACATCATATACAGATCATTCACTGTTTCCCCTGAGGGAGGGAAAAAAGAAAAAGGGGAAAAAAAAAGACAACTTTCATAAAGAAAGGTACTTCCAGTAGCCTTATGCATAAGAAGTACCAAAGGTGATCCATGTGATACAGGGACTGTAGAATTTTTAATGAAGTGGAAGAGAAATTAGATTTGCATCTTTCTGGAACAGAATAGTTAGATATCTAAGGGGAATAAACACAAGTGATGCTGCAAGAGTAGGTAACTGTTCAGTAACATGGGAACATAAATTACTGTTCTAATAGAAAACAATCAAACATACATTGAAACAGGTTTATTTTGCAGAACATAAACTTTATCATAAAATACCAACAATGACATTCTGAAAAAAAAAAAATACACATAAGAAGGGGGGAAAACAGGCTACAGGAATACAAAGGAAGCCTAAGATAAGCAGTAACAGGGACTGGCATTACACAAGAGCCCATGCATGGGCTAACTTCCTTGGAAATGTCAAAGAATATTTTTCTTTTTTTTCTGTATTACAGGTTTCCAGTATATAACTGTTTTTCGCTGAAGACCTGCACAAGTCCTCTGCCCTTAGTCCTCTCAGTGAGAGCTGTAAGAGGGAACAGCTGCACGAGTCTCAGTGGTGATTCAAATATCATGCTTGCTCTGTATATTAATTTCGTTTGAAAACCAGCCTTAGACCCTTCATAATGGGAACATTTTAAGAGATGGCTTGAATTTTACAGACAATCTGAATTTGAAGTAAGTACAAATTTTGTACTTTTGAAAAGCAAAGATTTTCATTACAATCCTGCATTTATTCTTAGGAGTGCTTTGTATATATTGGGACATGTTTCATTTTCTCTAGAAGACTTAATTTGTCACTAAGTTCCTAAACTGCAAAGGAAAAAAAAAAAGTATAAATGTTCAGCTTCTCTATTACTCATATAAACATTAACATAATCTCTATCCAATGAAACTTTTTTCAAATAAATCTTCCCAGGAAGAGCAAGAAATCATTGTATCAAGATACAGCTGCAGAACTTTAAAACTTTGAGATGCCAGCACCGACAGAAGGAGAAATTACTTAAAACTGAGTTTATTACTTGCCTCCTATAACTTGTCTTAAGTCATATTTTCCAGAAAACAAGCAGGAAAAAATGCCTTTGTTCATAAAGAAAACTGGTTTTGCAAAATTAAATAAGGGCTCTTGGCTTTTTCTCCAAGGTTTGCTAACACTTGCTGCTCTTATTTTTGTTATTCGCAAACATGCAGGCAACCTTCCATAATTTGTCTGTACTCCGTCCTGGCAGCCAGCCCCCTCAAGAACCCACTCATCTGTATTGTTCACCTTCTGCTCAGCCTCATGCTTCCCAGCGCTCCTGGCAGTGGCCTCCACCGCACCAGCTGAACCACCACATGCAAATTTACACGGGGCTGGCTGAGTTTGGGCTCCCTGGACCCATTAGTGACAGCTGCTCTGGCATGGGCTCTCTTGAGTCATATGGTAGAACTGCTCAGTGCCTCCCCTTAGAGTGAGGCTCCCTCTACCCCTGGCTACCCAAATCTTTAATTGCTCCTTCAGCTTCCCCCAAAAGGAGAGTATTTAGTTTTATCCATTGGCTTTACTTAGGCCATAATTAGCATCAACGATGAATACATTCCACTAAAATACAATTTCAGTTATGTATAATAGAAAATTTTTAAAATATCATCTGTTTTCACAGCAAGTTAATTCAGATACACTGTCAAAATGCCTGCTTTACGTGCAAGACTCCTGATAGCAACATCCTGGAACAAATTAAGGAATATCTCAGCAATAGAGTCAAGATGAAAAACAGATTCATCATTACTAATTTGGATGATATGTCATTTGCTTACTGCTCACTACATAGCTTGAAGAACTAAACCAGGGAGCTTGCAAGTTTTGTCTTTATCTTTCTTCATCTTCGTCTCGTTATCTTCACCTCTTTATCCTTATCTTTGCCTCTTTATCTGTAGATCTTTATTTTTCTTTATCTGTTTTATGTGCTACCATAGACTGGGACTGCTCATCAGTGTTTGATAGACTGAAATTTGGGGATTTAGGCACTTTGAAATAGCCTACAGTTAATTGCTTAAGTATCACCTAAGCAATAAACACTCTAGTACTCCTAGGATACTAATTATACTATATATATATCCTCTAGCAATTGGTCCTGTCCTGGTATCTTATAAAAAACAAGTCTTAAAAAACCCTTATGAGGTAGATTTCATTCCATCTTTTAAATAGTTATGTAAACCGGACTGCAAAGAGATCGAGTTCCTTGCTCAGTGCTGTGCTGTGAATCAATGATAGACTCAGCCACGTACCCGAAATGACCTACAGCAGTTTCCTTTCCTTTAACTGACAGGCTGTATTTTCTCAGATAACAAATTATGAGATGCACAGGTCTTTTCTTTTCCCCTATAGAATACAAATTATCAGTACTTGGAGTTAGGCAGACACTCTTTTTTTATGAAGCTGTATAATGTTTCACAATTAGGCAGTTTCGTGATGGGAAAGTTCTGGTTCTATTTGCAAAGTTTTAGAGCTCCATGGAGCATTGGCCTATTCTGTTATTTTAGCACTTATTTTTGCTTTAAAAAAAAAAAAAATCAGGAGAACTTTTGCGCTTGTGCTTATTTGTTTTGCATCCCTACTTTAAAGACCTGGCCTGGAAGTTGAAAATTGAAATCTTCAAACATGTTCTTTTTCAAAGGTAGCGATTATGAACAAATTGGTTTGGGAGAGGAAGAGAGAATGGCAATTCATTATAAGGACTTCCAAAAGAGAAACTGCTGCATTGTTTCTTTCTTTCAGTCACTGCTAATAAAATGGAAGTACTATTTTACAGAACAGCAGGAGAAGTACTGTCAGAAATCTCTCTTTAGTTGAGACATCAACATAATGTATTAAAACAAATTCTTCATTCAGGTCCCATTCTTTTCCTCCATTAGGATCAGCACTATTTTTAGATCCAGATTGCCTCAGCAAGCACTTACTGTCAGGGAAATATAGCTGTTACAAAATGAGATGCGAAGTCCAGTGTGGTCTCAGCAAGTATTGCACAGTCTAGCGCTATCATGGCGAAGAATCTCTTTCACCTCATACTGAACAAGCAAAATTGTGGAAAACAGCCTTAGCACTGGAGCTACTCGGCTTCTTAAGCACCGAGTGTGTGTTTCATATCCTTTGATAATATTTGCCATCCAGCTTCTGTTGTGCAATGTAACAAAAGGCAGGAGCCTGGTTTTGCACGGCAGACTCAAGCTGTCTTGCAGGTCCAGTGACTGTGAGCTATAAATTCAATGGCTCTTCATTTTCTGGCTTTCTGATATCTCCTCCATGTTTCCTAGCTGACTGCTAGCTTTATCAGACCACCAACACACTGGTGACTTCCAATCACTATGACAAGGAAGCTCAAAACATCTGGAAATGGTATTAAGATGATTCCCAGGTACCTTCTCACCATGTGATGCCCTTCTTAGACACCAAGTGCTGTCTATCGGTGCTTGCTAGCCCTCCACTGGGCAAGAGATACGTTGGATCAAGTAATGCATGGTCAGCAGCCTCTCTTAGTATGTTGTTACTCCATCATTCACAAATAGCGAACCTCACTGAGCGAGTTTGGTCTTTCCCATGTGATGCATGACGACCCTGTTTAGCAATCAGGTCAGCATGATGTCACAGATGTGATAAAACTTATTGTTTCCCAGGTCAGTAAAATTATTGTGCTATGTTAAAAGCAAGCCTTAACCCTCAGATGACTGCTTGGCCTTTATCACATGCTTATGACATGCTTTAATGTACTCCAGTGGTCAGTCAGCACCTGGCAACGCAAAGATCTACCTATCATCAGTGATGGATATTTCCTAAGGATAGTGAATAAGGTCAATTTCCATCACCAAAACTACGGCTTAAATTGTGTTTCAAAACCAGCTACTCTTTGAAGTGGTAATCAGACATCTTGTTGGACTACAAAAAAAGTTTTGTTTGGAGATATAACATCTCCTTATGAAGCCCTTAGTTTAGGCTTTGAAAAGATGATTGATTCCTTAGCCAGGTAACCTGCCTCCTTAATCCAACTTTTCATTGTCTCCTACTCCAGAAATGAGGCTGCATGGAGGAAGGAGAGGGGATTAGCTCCTTGCCTCACTCTCCTGGGTTATTTTGAAGCATTTATGGGAGCTTTTATGTGAGCTTTGTGCTGGCAAACCTATAGAATAACTCTGTATTGTACAAAGATTTGACTAACCCCCCCCTCTGATTCCTGTAAGACTGAGCTGCACGGCATCGCAGCATGGCACACTGTGTGCAAGCTGCTTACACCTATTAGCTCATTTGAAGATATACATGGTCTTGTGCAGTAGTGGAGATACAAGCAGAGAGATTAGTTTTGCTACGTGGGACAGACCTTTTTTAACAGCAAATAACAATTCCGTTCTCTCTTTTTTTAAGGTAATCAAAGCTCCAATAAATTAAAAGTATTTTGATATAACATGGAATCCTACATATTTTCCATGTAATCCTACATATTTCCCACATATACCTGATCAGTAGTTCAAAGCACTGATGGAGGGAAACTTGCATTAGTATTAAGGCAGTTTGAGACATTGAAAAAACCATGAATTTCAACTGAGAGTTTTAGAGGGAAAAACAGGCTCCTGAGAATTTAATGATGTTTTTTCTAAAAGCCTTAATGATTTAGGAGTCCGAGTCTCACTGACTTGCAATGAAAATTATGCTCTCACAGGTCCTGGAGGTTTTCAAAAATTAAGACAAACATTCCTAAATTACTGGGGCACTTTTAATAAGTTTCCCCTAAATCACCGTTGTGGAATACTGCACACAAATCAGATCAGGATTGTTTTACGTGCTTGCTTCTCCTTGATAAGAAAAAGATTTTACCTTTCTCTTCTCACTGCTATAAACATGACGTGTCAGTATAATTTAAAGGCTTTTATTCTTAAAATTAGCCCGTGGTTTAAGTGAATTACAAAGCAGAAAACTGTTGTCAACAACTCAGTTAACAGAACCCCTAGAGTTACCTTATGTGGCATTTTAAACCTAGCATTAAAGCAAATAGTCTAGCTTTAATAAAAGAAAGATTATGGATGTTGTAGTACATGAATTATTGAGGAAAAATATTCCAGCCAGGATAAATCAGAGAGTACTGAAAATCATCCTCTTATTTTACTTCTATCTGTTAAAGTCAGCTTAGATCAAATAAGGTGATTTTAGGCTTTGATCAAAGATTTGTTTCTTTTAAGATGTAATTTTTGCTGAAATATCAACAAAAGCCTTTCAATCTGGATAACACAGAGGGCATCGCAAACGATGACGATTTCACACATTACTCCTGTGTAGCTACTTCTCGGGTAAACACGGTAGCCCTTCTTCTTATCAGCATCCAACACAGGAAAGGCTAGACTTCTCGGTCATGCTGGTACCCCACACCGAAATCTCAACTGACTGCAGCAGGAAACATCAGGCTTGTCAGCGGTGTTAAAGTGGGAAAGCAAAAGCAAAACAAATCAGACCTTTTTGATCTAGAAATTAGGTTACTTATTTGGAGACAAATCCTATCACTTTTGTGTATGTGGAGTGGCATCTTGTCCACGTAATACACAAATTTCACGGATTCCTGGGAGACGCACTGCTACCCCGTAGACGTAGGAAAATCTGTATGTGGCCAGTAACAGCTTGTGCCTCAGTTTACCTATCTGGAAAATTAATATCAGTAACATCCACATTCCAGGTCTGATTTTATTAAAGGTATGATAATACTTAGAGATCTTAAGACGCAGAGGTTCAAATAAGCAGTAGATATTATTTCACATTCCCATTTCTGCCATTTGGTTAGGTTTTTTGATTGCTGGTTCCCACTAAGGGCAAGTAGGCAGAGTAAAACCAAATGGAAAAGATGAGCCACGCAGAGCCACGCAAAGAAGACAGGCCTGAAATCGTGCATCTCTCATGTACCCAAGGAAAAGACTTGGGCGCGGACATACTTCCTTTAAATCAGAATTTCCCACACTCTTTTTCCCTGCCCTGCAATCCCAAAAAGACACTCTTGCCTGTGCCTCCTGCTTTGTTAGCACAGTCGCAGCCCTGTGTCCCTGTAGCCGCACCACTCTATGGCTTTCGGTGTCTGCACCTCCCCTACAGCCCCACGGCACAGGCAACACACGCACCTGCCCATGTGGGCACCTCAGCTCTGCTACCAAAGTTCAGGTGAGCTCTGGATTTTGTCCTCTCAAATAATATTTGAACGATCCCTTGCTGGAAACTTGCGTAAGAAGGAAATGTTTTTGCCAGACCACAAAGGATAGCTTGGTTCTTGCTTGCAATTTTCCATTTGTATATATATATATATTTTTTTTGCCTTTCATCTGAATGCTATGCTTTGACATATTTAGGTAAACGCAGGCAGCGTGTGCCCTGCCTGGTCCTTATACCCAACGAGGCGATCTTCTCCAGTGCAAGGCACGAAGTTCCTGCCAGCCTAAGGACAAAGCTCTCTGTCTGCCTGAAATGTCAGATACTATATTAAAAAGGTAGCAGATTGTGATGATAATGAAGTGCTGCAGCCTGTCGCTATGTTACCAACTGCTCTGAACTGCCATGTCAGAAGGAAGAGCAAGGAAAATGCCCAGAATTCCTGCTTGGATCCCCTTCCCACGCCTACCACCAACTGAAGCATTTAAAATATTTACAAATATAGCCAGCATGTTTCTTTATAAAAAAAGCCTAAAAAGATAAATATATTACCCCAGCAAGCATGCTGTCTAAAATCATCCTCCTGCTTCTCCAGTTTGCCTCAGATTGCATCCTGCACCCTCCGACAGAGAAAGATTGATTTAGGAATGGGCATTTCTCTGCCTGTTCTCGGTCCCTTAAGAGGACAAACTCCCCCTGACCGATGCAGTGTGTTTAAAAGTAGATTGAAACAGGAGGGGAGATGTGTTCCTGCTGACTGAGGATGAGGTGAGAGCCACGGATGCTCTTTAACGGGAGGGGGGATATTCTCCATCCTTTGGCCTGCTGGTTCTACCTCTTATTGCCTTATTTATACGGCTTTAGCATCACCATCCTGGGCAATGAGCCTTGCTGGATAATAAATCTGGCTGCAGCTGGCCTGTGAGGGGTGGGGGCAGAAGTGAGGAGGCTGGTGCACAAGGGCACAGCGAAACCATCGCTTTCATCCCGTACAGAGCAGCACTCACAGCAGGCTTAATCCCTTCCCCTCCCTCAGCAAACCTACTTACTGTGCAAAGCAGAAAGCACTCACAACCGAGCCACTTCTGCTCTCATGGAAATTTTTACGTAAACAAAGAGAACAAAACAGAGTCCTTATCATGATGCTAGGGATGTACTGTGCCTCGCCTGGCAATTTTGATATGAGATGGGTCTTCATTGCGGGGCATGTTTGCTGAGAAGAGATTGCATTTGGAAGGGCACTGGATCTGGATGCAATTCTGTGCTCATAGGCACCAATGTAATTTTTAAAACTGTCTACTCATTCAAGCAAACAAACTGGTTGGAGTCGCTTGATTCCTGCTGCACACTATGCAGAAATGGAATTCTTAATTATTTTACCAGTTGTGGCTGAATTTTCAGTTACATAAAATGGTAGGTTTTCCAAACATTATGAAAAGAGATCAGTTCTCTGAAAAGCCAACAACATTTACATTAGAAATAGGTTCATTTTCTGCTAAAAATCTACCATATCATTATCTTAATTCAGCAGTAAAATATTTTAAACTGGTTCTGTGTGAAAATAAATTTGTGCTAAAAATACACAGCAGATAGAAGAACAAAGAACACAATTACAGAAGTAATTCCATTGTTTGTGAAAATTACACTCAAATAACAGAGGCTGCTAGACATTCAATTTCAATAAAGAATTTTTTTCAAGATGATGTGAAGCTAAGCATCAAAAGGAGAGTGTCTGGATTTGTGCAGCGCACAGTTACAAAGCTCCAGATGAAATGGAGGAAACAATGTGATATAAAACATAGAATCTTTTAGGCTGGAAAAGACCTTTAAGATCATCAATTCCAAAGTGTGTGCTGTTACTTGTCAGGGTAACAGAAAACAGAACTTAAAAAAAATAGAAAAAAAAAAAAAAGACAAAACCAAAACCACCTAAATCCACAATTCCAGGTATTTCTGATTGTGTTTGAAAAAAAATTCCTCTGAGCACAACTGAAGCCATGTACACCTAGGAAAGTCCTACTCCTGTCCCTGTCCTCCTGGTGGTAAGGGCACATGGTGGCAACTGGTGTACTAAGAAGGAGGGGAAAATGGGCATTTAAGCAAATTTCTGATGAATAGTGCATGAAAGCTTCATGGTCTGTCATACTTGATCCCTATATTTATCCTTATGCCCCTTGCCATCACTTCTTCTTAGTCCTGCCATGCAACTCAGAGGAAAAACGGCAGAACTTAGGCAAGTAATACAAGGCCACAATAATATCTTACAGGTGTTGCATTTACTCCTCTCTCAGTCTCTTTTTTTGATCCTCATTTTTGAACCCACCCTTGTGAATGGGCAGAATCTAGACCTAGCTGAGAGAAGAATCTGAAAAAATATCTTATTCTTTAGGCACTGCTTAGCAGCAGCTGTCAGCAGGCATATAAGACTGGGCTAATATTACACATAAAGGAAAGAGAGAGACTGACAGGATGGACTCCACTGGTCTACAATAGCTTCCAGCTGCATTGTAAAAGGCTGGTTTTGGTAGACCAGGACAGGGCTTCAAGCATAAGTGTGTGCTTTCTCACCAGGGACTAATACTAAGGACAGTGAATAGATAGTGCAGAGAAGCTGTGGGATGTCCACTGCTAGAGGTTTTCCAGATGTCTGCCAGGTATATTTTAGGCATGAGGTGCCAACATGATCATGATGTTTAACTGAGGTCCCTTCCAGTCTTGTTTTCTAAGGCTGTATAATTCTGATGTACATTTTAATATATTTTATGCCTGCTATGAAAGAGGAAATGCTGCTGTACAGTTTCTGTAATAGTATTTGGTGGTATATTTTTATTGACAGTAAGGCCCCTGGAGTGCAAGATGTCAGATGCATTGACTCAAATATAAATAATTAAATTGTTTTTTTCTCCTCCATTAATTCTCCTCAGCCCTTTACTCCCATCCTCCAGATAGATTCCTTATTAACATAATTGGAGTGGAGAGTTTTGTTTTTCACTTTTCAGTAGAAAGTTTTGTTGTTTTTTTTCCCCACCCATGGGAATTCAGGGCATGAGCTTGACAACTTCACAATTGATTGAAATGTGCCTTTTAACTTTGTCTTAAGAGAAAACCTAGAAAAAACATGAAAGAAAAACAACTCTAAATGAAAAGTGCAAGATACCAACTACCCCACAGCTCCTGTTTTGAGTGGATCAACAAAGGTTGACAGGATAAAGTCAAGGTCTGCCTGCACCAGTGAGACTTGTAATGAATGAAATTGTTGAGGGCTTCAGCCAGTTTGTTGTAATGAGGAGAAGTCGTCTGTGGTCAAGGTTCTTGGCTCCGGCTGTTTTTATCCATTTGCTGTCAGTGCGTGCTTTATAGATGAACCGTTATTGGCAGGAGGTAAAAGCACATATGCAGAGAGTTGGACACCCAGGAGCCTCAGTAAATACTGAGATTATCCATAAGAACAAATGAAGCATTGTCTAGATAAATTTTGACCATAGCAAAACCTGGTAAATCTTCAGTCTGTCACATACAAAGACACGATAAACATATATTACTGTGTACATAGGAGATGACACCTTTATGGTCTCTATTTTTCTGAGCCTGTGATCTCCTTTGCGTTATTACAATTTCTGGGGGCATTCTGAGTTACCAGCAAATCACAGAATCACAGAATGGCACGGGTTGGAAGGGAGCTTCAGAGATCATCTAGTCCAACCCTCCTGCCAAAGCAAGTTCACGTAGACCAGTCTGCACAGGAACTCATCCAGGTGGGTTTTGAGTATCTCCAGAGAAGGAGACTCCACCACCTGGGCAGCCTGTTCCAGTGCTCTGCCACCCTCAAAGTAAACAAGTTTTTCCTCGTGTTGAGATGGAATATCCTGTGCTCCAGTTTGTACCCTCTTGTACCCTCTTATCCTGTCACTGGGCACCGCTGAAAAGAGTCTGTCCCCATCCTCTTGACACCTGCCCTTTAGATATTTAGATATTTATAAGCATTGATGTGATCCCCCCTCAGTCTTCTCTTCTCCAGGGTAAACAGACACAGGTGTCTCAGCCTTAAATGAGAAGAAGCTTCATGGATGTATCGCCATCTTCACATTTCTATTCAAGCTGAGAGAGTTACGGAATTAATTTTCTAGTTCTTAATCAATTACTACAACACTAGAGTCGAACAGATAGTTTTTAAATAATTTCATAAGCATAATTTCATAAATGCCATAAATATCTCTTATATATCAACTTGTACTGTGCGATTTAATTTCACACAGCCAGTGGTGTAGGATATAGGAACCTGTGAATCTTTCCTCTATGCCCAAGTTCTGTACAGAGACTTTGTTCTTCTCCAGCTCTCAGAAGTGCAGCTCTTACTCTACCAATGAAAGAGGAGAACATTCCTGTTCCTCGGTGTTTTAGTTGGTTGAGTGCTTTCTTGACTAGCTTGCTGCTCTCCTGGTAAGAGAACAATTTCACTTTCATGGTTAACAAGTTTGCCATCTCTCCTCTCTGCTTTTGAAGCACCCAAAACATATGCCAGAGAGTAACATTGTAGTGTGTTACAAAGAGATAAAATGGAGTGGTGATCAATCCGATCCAAAGATGGCACTGATAAGAGAGGAAATTCTGTTCCATTTACGTTGCTGGTAATACACTCACCTCTCTCTCTGGAGCTAGATATTTTTGTCCTGGGTTTTCTTAGTTAAAAACATGACACTTAGATGCAAACTCTTTCATGTTAGCCACTAGATGGTAATAAGGCCATTGAAATGGATTGCAGCCGGCCAAAGAGTGAGTCTGCAAAAAGTTACTGCTTCAGAATGGAAATTAAGAGGTGGCTTTTGTCCTGAAAGTGCAGATAGGCAAACTACAAAGAACTGAGTTGGGATTTAGCAGATCTCACTTAGGAATCTGCTGCAAAAGGAAGAGTGCCACCTCCATCACCTCCACCGCCAGGAGCCTACAGACTTTACTTGGATGAAAGTCCGCGATCTGCCTCTGCTAGCCCAACAGTGGCTTCAAAAATTAGTTTCTGATTATCTCACTTTTCAATATCCCCAGTTGATGTTAGGATCAAATTTATCCTCTGAGCATTTAATTTCAGGGCATTTTTTCGTAACATGTCATCTAGAAAAGTCCCTTGAAGATTAACAGTGATCTCCTCAGGAACAAAGAAGTTCCTGAGAAGTTACATTGTGACTGACTCCCACAGTAGTACAGAATCATTATGCTGACGTTTCTAATGAAATCATAAACAACTACCCAAAGAAAGTGAATAAAAAAATTATTTCAAGTGGAAGCACCGCTAGCAAATTTCTAATCCATTCTGCCTCCTAAAATAACAGAGGATCAGAACAGCATCAGAACAAATGAAGTACCTGATCTAGCATAACAAGAAAAATAAAACAAATCTGATTTGTTACTCTTCAAATGAATAAGGAAGTTTCCAGTGCTGGCACAAAACACTTGGTCCCACTGTATCATCCTTGCTACCTCCCCATCCACCATTTCATATTTGAATGTATTCCTGCATGACTGTAAGAGATGCGATCATCTTGAAGGAAAAAAGTAACTTGGTGGCTTGCGTTTGATACTTACTAGGTTATTATTTCTTTATAATAGCCAATATGTCTTTAATTTTCAGAGTCTGTGATAATGGAAATGTACCTTTTAAAGAATAAAAAAAAACAGATCACATTGTTCCCTTGGGACAATTTTAGGCAGGCTAGCTTCAGCTTACTTAAATGGGTTCACTGAAAGGATAAGTTACAGCATTTACAAAAGTAGCCATTGTACCCATGGGCTGGTGTTGTTCTTTGCTATATTAAAGTATTTTGTAATCAAATATAGATATAAAAACTATACAAGTTGCATGTTCATTTATCAAAAAAAGCCTATTTCATATTCTATCAGAATCCTGGCAGAAACCTGGTTAGAGCCATTTAGGAGCACATAAACAAATTAGCAATTTGGAAGACAAGCTCAGATCAATAAATGTCAGATCAGTAGGGTCTCTTAAAAAAAAAAATTAGATGGAAGACGCAACAGAGATGTGTCTTTTAATGGATTACAAAGGTGAAAGTGATTAGAGATAAGATTATTCTGAACCCTCTTTGATAAATTGGGCTCAGTGCTTTCCTGACAAAGTAATTACTAGTATGGAATAATATGGAATTATACTTCCAAATATTTCTAGAATATCTTCTAGTGTACATGTTTGTGTATATATGTGTGTGCATCTATACGTACAAATACACACACACGCCTTAAATAAGGTAACATTACAGAAAATGTAGGATTACTGGTTTGTATTCACTGTGGTACTGCCAGAGAGATGAATGACCGGGAATCAAACTCTGTTACTTTTCTATGCCTCAGTTTCCCCATTTGCAAAATGATGCCAATCATACTGACTCCGTCATGATGTGTATTGACATCTGCTGATGAAAAATATTTCATGTTAATGGACTGAAAATTGTTTACAGTTATTGCTCACTAGTATGAGTTAGGTAAAATAATAGCCATAAGCTTGATTTCAAAAGAATAACCTGTGTCAATGTCAGTGGGTTTACCTCCTAGCCAGCACGCTGCTTTTCGCTGCACTTATCTTTTCTTTCCATTGGCATTGTGTTACAATTTAGAAGTCTTATCAGGTCACAGCACTCGCATAGAGAGCACATAAAGGTTTCATTGCCCCAAAGAACGCAGGGATCTATGACAGGAGTTTTCAATGCATTCGTGTCAGCTGCATTTGTAGCCTTCAGCTTTGCTTTATCCACAACATTTCCAATATTGCTAACTTTCACGCTGTTAGTGTTGGGTTTTTTTTCCCTCTGAGGCTAAGAAATAAAAGTGGAAAGAAGAAGATAGAAAAGAAACTCTCCTTCTGGATCTAAGAGCCTATTCACCCATTCCTTTTCACACTGCCACTCTACCAGGCCCTGAACAGCTACCTGCCAGTCTGGCCTAATGATTTTCATGCTCATCAAAAGCTTTATTGCAGGATGGTTATTTGGTATCTTTTTAAATATTGCCATACATCTCTCTCAAAGCAAAAAGGAATCTGAATAATACCTGACAGCCAAGAGATGCACAGTCTGTTGACACAAAACTGTTTTGAAATTCTGCTACTAACAAACTAACAACAGCATAACTTCTCTTTGTTGCAAGATATGAAAAGCAAACAAAGTGAGATGAAAACACGTGCATGAAAGGGACCTTCTTTTCAATACTCAAATTTTCCAAGAAATTAAGAGCTTTTTATATCCAGTAATCACTTACACCTTGTAACTGTAGCGCTGAGGGCTGCAGGAACTCATTGGGCTGATTTTGTAGCTTTTGCATCCCATTTTTTCTATCCCATTATTTTACCAGACAATGAAAGAAACAGGACAAAACCTGGTTTTCTGCTAAGGGTGAGAGCAAGTGTACCTAACAGTGCAGTTCCACAAGAGTTTTAAGCCATTCTAATGTGACACCATCTCTCTCTTCCTGCTGCATGCTGCACGCTCCCACCTTTCTGATCCTATGACTTGGTTCAGGGAACTAAACCAAATGGTTCAGGGAATGAAATCAAATGAAAACTAGCCCTGGAAGGAAAGTCTGATTGGGGTTTGCCCGGTTTAATTTTTGAACCACTTCACTGCAGAACTAAATGGATGGTGACACTATTGCAAAGGAGAGGGTGCAAATACAGGCTTAAGACAAGGTGTAGTGCCCCTTCAGCATCCTTGCCACCTAACCTGTTCCTGGGTAAACAAGGAGTTGAACATCCTTCAGCACTCTGATCCATGGCACTTCCATGGCATGAGAGCCCTGCTTCTAAAGCCAAACCTTGAAATCCTGCTGCTCCTCTCTCTCTGTAAACTCGTAGGCTACTGAGAAGTGTCCCCTGACCACAACAAGCTCTTGAGCTCACCTCTTAGACTTAAACATGTGCTGAAGAGCTTTGTCAGGCTGCAGAGCTCATGACTGCAACAGCGTGGGTTCCTCAGAATGGGTTTTTCTGCTTCCACTTCAAGTGCAATGTTACATAGGTCTGCTTGAAGAAAGAGATGAAGGACCACAAAAAGAATAAAAAGCATCGTAGCCATTACTGTCATCTGTGCAAAGAAAGCATTGCAATGGCACCTTGCCTCTTATGTCTAGTTTACCGTCTTCCTTTGAAGAAACATCTACAAATACTAGGGAAGAATGTGCTTATTTTGCCTAGTCTGCAGACTGGGTTTAGCATCAAAGGGATCCTTGAGCAGAGGAGATGGAGATAATGATGGGAGAAAAATGCTTAATTGAAATGAAAGTCAAAGATAATTTATGAACAACAGCAACAAAATAGTTTCTCCAAATAAGACTTATTCACAGAATTAACTTCTTTTTCTGCTCTTTCTATGGGCCTTTTTATTTGAGTTGGAATGGGACTTTGAACATCATTTAGCTTCTGTTGTGGTTTAACTCTGGCTGGCATCTGAGCACCACACAGCCGCTTGCCCACTCCCCCCACAGCAGCATTGGGGGAAGAGAATTGGAAGGGTAAAAGTGGGAAAACTTATGGGTTGAGATAAGAACAGTTTAATAATTGAAATTTTTATTATTACCAATAATAATTAGAAGGAAAATAGCAAAGAGAGAGAAGTAAAACGCAAGACAGACAACTGATGCAAAGGAAAACAGTTGCTCACCAACAACTGACCAATGCCCAGCCAGCTCCTGACCAGTGGCCCTCTGGCCAACCTTCCCCCTAGTTTATTGATGAGCATGATATCATATGGTATGGACTATCCCCTTGGTCATCTGGGGTCAGCTTTCCTGGATGTGTCTCCTCCCAACTTTTGCGCAGCCCCAGCCTACTCAATGGAGGGGTGGTGTGCTCAATGGTGGCTCAGCAATAACTAAAACATCCTTGAGTTATTAATGCTGTTTCCATCACAAAGCCAAAACACAGCACCTTACTAGCTATTATGAAGAAAATTAACTCTAACCCAGCCAAAACCAGCACAGCTTGTCCTGAGGCATTCACATCAAAAATAATACACTGCATGCAAAATAATTATATATTACACTAAGAAATTGGGGAATACTAGGATTAATGAAGCCTTTTCAACTGTGCTGCTTCCCTTTGTGCAATTCAGCTCCTGTGTAGTCACGTAAGTTTTCATTTGATGCTTACATACTGTTTTTCTCAACAGGCACTCTTCCTCCTAGAAAGAAGTCTCAAGGCTCTTTGGAGACTGTGTTAAAGCATTCCTGCCTGGGGTCCAGGCCACCAACTCAGTAGACCATTCAAAATGAAGTTTTATATGTTGTTGCACACCAACAGCTTTAAAAGGACCATGTGGCATGACACAGCTGTGCTCTTCTGAGTGTTTTAGACAGAAGGAAAATGAAACTTTTGAAACAGCAAGACAAGATTCTGAAAAGAAAAAAAAGATACAGATCTGGTAAAATCTAAATAAGAGACAGTGTCTAGTGAGGCTTCACTGACTCTGGGATATACTAATGCAAACTGCTCTGATTGGTAATACTGCTCCAGCAGATGCATTTCATACAGTGCAACCTGCGGTACATTGAAGTGCAGCTTTCCTATCTATAACTCCTTCTTACCAAGGTTTCTCTGCTAGCAAAGGTCTGTCGCTCAGGGATCACACCTCCTCATATCCCTGAGCAATGCCAGCACAAATACTTAGTGTAGATTTGGCTTCTCTGGACCTCATCTCATATCAGGTCTTTTAAGGGCCAGTTCAAGAAGATATGAAGGGAGAGCGGTTTAATTCCCTTTTTCCCTTTATATCTTGAAGATATAACTTACAGTGTACTGTGAAAAATTCCCTAAATACAGAAGCAGCTCCAACTGAAGCTTAACACTTTGGTCCTGTCTTTGTTTCTTACTTTAGGCTTTGACTTAATTCTCTTCACGCTTCAGCAGATGTGAACCATAATAATTAGACCTAACTTTTGGAATGAGCTGCAGGGATAATTGCCTGGACTCCCTGTGTATGGAGAGATGACAGAGGGACCATTAAGTTACCTTAGGCTGTGCCTGCGCTGAGGGGCTGGTGTGCTTTACAGTGTCTACCACTGCCTTGGGCTCCTGGTCTCCAAGCCTGCTAGACCTGGCATGACCCATTTTGGCCAGCATGCTGGGATTTTCTTTCCCTGGAAGTCCATCTGAGAGGAGAATGAGAGGAGGGGCTGTTGCACACACTGAGAAGTACTCCTGGATCCACAGTCACCATATTGAAATGTCAAAAAGGAGAAGGAGATCCATGAATTACCTTCTCACTGTAACACTAACACTGTCTTTGCTTTTTTTGCCAGTAGTTACCTGCAGTTTTCTGTTCTTCTACAGATAGCTGGTGTTTGCTGAAGAAAGATGCTAAAAAGTGGAAGAGGTATATATCTAGCCATCCTTCTTCATGATGTTTAAGTGGACTCTATGTGCAAGCAGCTACCCGATGCAAATAAAGGAGAGGAAGGGGAAAAGAATATTATCTTTTGGTTTTGCTAACCACTTTGCTAAACAAGCATCAGCAACATTAGAACAATATTTGTTTACCCATGTTTTTCCACAGAAACTCTTCCTCAGATATAAAGTGATTTTTAATGAGGCTTTTGACTCTTCTGTGCAGGGCTCTTAAACAAAAAGGGTAGGGGAGAGTGTCCTGTCCTTAGGACATGTAACAGGTGAACAGTGAACTGAGACTAAGATCTGCTATAATGTTACAAATTACCTGGTATTTCTTCTAGCAATTTTATTCAGGCTTTAGGAAATGTTTCCAGTTACTATAACAGGGAAATAGATGAATAGTTGAGGGTTAAATTTACACTGAATATTGGGTTAAGTTAAATCTTCAGTGGGGAATTAATAGTTACTAAGGCAACAGGAGCATGCATTCGATACCTGTGATTCAAGTCTATATCCTCGTGCTCATTAACTATCACACATTGTTTTATTAATATTCACTCTTAAATGGATGTTGCCAGAACCTCTTTGCTTTGACCTAAGTAGCAAGTCATGAATTAATGTGAAAAGAACATGCAACTACTATCAATATATTAAGATGCCTCTCAAGAAGAACAGATTTTTGTAGCTGAAGAACAACTTCTGCTTCCATGTAATAAAACATCAAAAAAGCATTTGTAAACAGAATTCTGAAGGGACCTTTGCCTGGAAAACAGCAGGATCTATCACGATCTCCTGAAACAAGCAGTACAAAATCAGCAAAAAAAGCTGGCAAAAATACCCGCTTAGATACTAAGGACCGATAAGAATTGCCATGCGGGATCAGGCTAAGAGCATCTGACTCTATGTGTTGTTGACCATGACCAATACAAAGTGTTTTAGGTGAAGCTGGAGCACTTGTGTATCCCTATTTATTTCCGCTGTGATAAATGCCAATAATATGTTCAGAAAATATATCCTAGTTTTGGCATACAGTAGTTTGCAGAGGTCGGGAACATTATGGTAAGGACTTGCAAGAACTAGTACACATTGTATGACACAATAACACTTCACAAAGCTCTTAAGACACTTTTTTGTAGCCTCCCACAAGAACACAGAAACAAATACACACAGCAATTCATCTCTGAGCTTACTCATTCCTCTCCCATTCAGAAATTAAATAACAGTAACAGATGCTTCAACCTGAAACAAACAAAAAAAAATTTAAATTGCTTCCTTGTGAGTGAAAACTCTTCCCATTCAGAATCATCAGAGCTCGTTATTTAATTTTATTTAGATTTTAACACCATGTTAAAATATACACAATATTATATAAAGCTTATGTGACACTTAGACATGAACACGGTGTGTTATTTTAATGGTGTACACATATGACAGCATGACTGTTTGTGTGTCTGTTGATGGAAAGCATGAGTTTGCCTTGCTGTTTCTCGAAACACTACCAGAGAGAAGTAAGTATCAACTGGATTACTTCATTAACCTTTCAGAAGGCAAGGCATAACATTAGTCCCTTTGTAAATTTGGCCCTAAATGCTCAATGCCTTCCATAATGTGGCATTAGGCCTTTGACTCTATCGCACTTCCTCATCCACAGAGTTTACAACCAACATAGCCGCAATGGTCCCAAGTGTAACAGAGACATATCTATCAGTTCATCTTAAAAATTAGACAATTGGAGTGAAGGATCTTATTCTTCATTTCTAAATGAGTCTATGAAAGTGGGAGCACTCAGTTACTGAAACACAACTAAACCGCCTGTTCTAAATGACATATTGCAGACAAGTATATGGCACGGTGTTGATCTCACATTGATCAATGTGGCAAAAAAAAATTAATATTTTTACTTAAGCTAGAGTCTAATATCCTACAATATCCTTGACTTTAACTGTCTGAAACCACAGTGGTTTCTGTATTCCCTGTAACATCACATTGGCCTAAACACAGGAATAATTCAAAGGATTAAAAAAAAAATCATTGTAGGAAAAATTTGGTACCTATTATAATTTCCAGACTGTTTGTTTCATTTTTATTAAATTATTGTCAATTTTCCATTCTGTAAGGGCAGCTGGCACATCAGACCTGGCACACACTGGCCAGCTATGGAAAAGAGGTCAAGGTGTCCACATAGTTAGGATGCTTTTGAAGATACCATGGGATAAAAAGAATGATTATCAATCAAATATTAAAATCTATGGGGAAAAAAGTATTTCTTACAGAGATTTAAGAAGTGTCTGAGTTTTTCACTTGAAGTGGTTTTTACTTTCCTTCCTTTTGCTAGCCTCAGGTGCTGGCTTTCTCAGATGATATAGCAATGAGAATTAGATTGGGCATTATACTAAATACCCAAGCTTTTCTATAGTTAAGACCAGCACCTCAGAAAAGCACCCAAAGTCTTTTGGATTTTACTAGCAATTGAAACCCTAAATCCTCCTTGGGCTCCTTTAAAAGACTTAGCCCAAGCCCCAAAGCCAGGAGAAGGATGGAGATGCTGTGGGGCTATGATTTCCTGGTAGCAGGACGCTGAGGCTTCCAGGCACAGCAGGCAGGGGCAGGGCTGCCAAAGAGCATTCACACAAGTTGTGCTGCCCAGATTTGGTTGAATGGGTTGTCTTGTTCAGGGATGGAAACTTGGGAAGTGCCAGCACAAAATTTCTTGGTAACTTGGTAACTGGAAGCATTTGAACTCTGATTGCTTGCCAGTGAGTACGACACTCATCAAGGAAAGGCAGAAAGAGAGTGAATATCAAATAACTGTAATCAAGTAAGTGGCGTTTCTCAGTTCTATGTGATGTCTGCAGGTTTTTCATTTCTATTGAAGACTAAAAAGAAACACAAACAGGGCTCAGCAGAAAGCATCACTTTTGATTTTCTTGCATCAGAGATCAATTGAATCTTTAGATCCACAGTCCTGCAAAGGCGTGACTTCTGTGACTCCTCCCATGAAGCCACCTGAACTTCTCCCAGTGCAAACCTGGAAGCCTTTCCAAGACAGCAGGTTTTGATTGACTTTGAGAGTACTTTTAAAAAAATCTCTTCTTTTTAACATTCTTACTGTAAGTAGAACAAGTGGTAAATTATTCTAACCCTACAATTGATCTCTAGATTCATGCAGATTATTTTAATAAAATGAAGAAATGATGTCTAAGAAAGAAAATAACCCCAGGCAGTACGAGGGGTTTTTTGTTTGGGGAGTGGGGTTTTTTTGCGGGTTTGTTTGTTTGTTTTTTGGTTTTGTTTTGTTTTGTTTTGTTTTATAAAAAACAGAACAAACAACCTTATCAGAGAAAGAGGAGAGCTAATTAAAATCGGGAAAGATAATCTCATTCTTTTTGAAAAGCTGCTTGGTAAAGTGCAATACTATAATTAGATTATTCCACCATGTTTAATGAAGTGGGTCAGTTAAATTTGTGTCTTTCTGTCTGTTATGAAATATGGTGGAAATCTGGAGTGACTTTTGGAAGAAAAAAAGTGTTTGAAACTTACTTTTTAATAAATATTATCTAACTCTGGGATAAAAAGATTAAAAGAGGTTGATAATATTTTTCATATTTTTGAGAATATTTCTTAAATTCTTACCCGGGAAAAGAGCACCATCTAGTGATCATCACTCTGAAATTCCAGTATGATGTTTCATTTATGTGGGTTTTACTTATCTGTAATTTCATAATCTTAATTCCAGAAGCTCTGGATGACTCTTCAACACGTGTGAAAGAACCCTTATGATCTTCAGCTGCCAGCTAATATCACTGTGATGTTTTATTGTGTTAGTAACATGCAACACCTTAGCCACGGAAACGATGCTTAAGACCTTCAGAACTTACAGTGATATTAAATAAACCCACATTATCACTTTTAGTGGTACAGGCATTCCTAGTACAGTTGCTTGTTACAGATGCCTGTTTCCTGCAGACACTTTTTAGTTATGTGAAGAACTAACCTAAACAAGAGAAAGGTTGGGTTTTTTAAGTAGGAACTGCTTTTGAGCTGCCCCAAGGGGGAGAGGACAAGGACTAACCTTTTCAGTCCCAGCAATGATTTATGCCAAATTACAGTATTGTTTAACATTGCATTAAAAAAAATGCAGCCCTTCTGCACTAAAGAGAGTTCTTCAGTTCACCTCCAAAGCCTTTTTCGAGCTTGCTTTTCTGCCAGAGAACCAGCTGTGACAAAGAACACCACACTGAGTATTCACCAGAGACAGCAAAACTCATCCAATGCCATAAACACCCTCCCCACTCACACCCAGGAGATGTAGCTATACTTAAATCTCAGGTCATTACTCAGGTGTTCTGCCAGACACATTCTAATTATATTCTTTTAATTACATCGCATACGTCTTCTTTTTATAGCTGCTCTGAAGGCACTGACTTTTCTTCCACAAAGGTTGCTCAGGCAAGTTCTTTATTTTCTTTGTCTCAGGAATAAATGATTACGCTCCAGCTAGTTTGAACAAAGTAGTGCTCCAGGAGCAGTGAGGTGGGCTGCCCAGAGGGGGTGGGGAGGATGCTGGGCACTGAGGGTGGTGGTCCAGCAGGTCGTAAGGGGGCAGAGATCTGGATGACCAGGCAGCAAGGGTGTGAGAGTCACCAGGACAGCTGCAGCCTTGCTTTGGGCAGAACAGAGGGCTGGAGAGCCCACGTAGCCTCTGACCCAAGGCATGGAGGCCCCTAGTGAGGTTTCTCCCAGCTCTGTCTCACAGCTGCCGGGGTGGCAGTAGAGACTGCAGAGCCTGCATTGCTGCGCTCGGTGCCCTGACAGCGGCAAGCAAGCTTAGCTACAAATAACATTTTTTTCTTTGCTCATTTTCCTGCACATTTGATAGAACCTGAATTCTTAAAAAGCTCTAGTGCTGTTCTGAAAAGCAACTTCAGAAAATGGATGTGCTGGTGATTGCTGCCATTCCATGAGTGACAGGACTATTTTCCCAGTGTCTCACATCTGATGTGATTGTGACGGTTGTCTCTAAAGTAGAAGGTGAGGACCTGAACCAGGAGTTCCCACAGCTGCATGCACAGCCACAGCTTGAAACTGCCAGCTGAATCTCCATGACTGGCACTCACACTCTCTGTGGGTCTGGCTCAGCAGCTGGAGTTGAAAGGTAGAATTGCTCAATCATTTCTTGCTCGACTCAGCCTTCAGTGTTCTTGAATTCCTTGTCCCAGGGGCATGCAACTGTGGAAACATCTCAGTTGGCCAGGGGAGGAGTTGTTTAGAGAACATTTCCAGACTTTGTAGCTTCAGGGTGAAAACTTAAAACCATGACTCCTTTGCATTGAAGGTACTCCATTACCCTGCCTAAATATACAATTATCAGTCTTTAGGATGTGAGGTTTTTCTTTCTTCATACACTGGAACTTTTACTGGACAAGCTTCTACTTTGCCTGTCAGGGTACATGGTTATTTCATGATTTTTGGATGTGAGGCTTGGCAAGACTGAAAAATCTGTTTCCTCCATTAAAAGGAAGAAGAAATGAATGAGTGGACATAAACAGAAAGCACAGGAAAATCATAGGTTAGGATAATTCAAGTGGGAAGTGTCCTCAGAAAGTCTCTAGCCCAACCTCCACGTCCAAGCAGCAGCCCTGAGCTTAGACCAGGTCACTCAGGGCTTTACGCAGTTGAGTCTTGAGAACATCTAAGGATGGAGATGGCATAGCATCTCTTGGCAACATACTCCATTGCTTGCCTGACCTCTTGGTGGAACAGTTGAAAGCTAAGTGAGTCCAAGTTAAAATATAAGTTGCCTATACATATGTATTGTATTGAAGGAGAGAAAAGGATGAAATAGAGCCATTTACATGCGGGAAACCAGAGCCACTGAGGTGTGCAGTCAGATATTAAGTAGGTAGGTTAGAACCATCAGTAGGCTATGCATATCACTGGATAAAGTATACGATAAATTCATAGACAGAGTTTGCAGGTGTCCTTTTGTGGAAATGCAGGATTAAGTTGCAATGCTAAGGTGGAAGGAATGGCTGAACTAGTCAGAAAATGCATTTTCATGCATCTGCAAGAAAAAAAAAAAGTGAGGTTGAATTATCTTTTTTTTTTTTTCCCATTCAAAATATTTCTTTGAAATTCACTTTGTTGGTTTGTTTTAGGAGCATCTCATTATTATTACTTTGCACACAAAGAAAATTCAGCTGGTGTTTTGGGGTTTCTAGCTATTTCTCAAGTCCCTCTGAGTCCTTCCTCTGTGCCAAGCAACTTATGGTACTACTCTAAAGAGGAGCAAATCTTATATTTTTAGGTTCATAGATTGAATTAGAACATCCAACACCAGACCATGCTATGAGAATAAGGACAAATTTCTCGTTTTATTGGAAAATGCAGAAACAATTTTCAATGAAGCTAGGACAGGCTCCGGCATTGTTGTGTCACCCCAGGACTGTGACAGACCCCTTGACTCCACTTGTGAGTCACGCTGCCCTTCAGACCTGCTGCTCAGAGACCTTCTGTAGGGTATCTCTTCTGTTTCTCCTGGGGCTCATGCTCCTCACGCTCTGAAGTTTCCCTTTTTCTGGAAAAAAAAAAAGAACTTTTAGGACAAGGGAAAGCTCTGGAGTTCATTCTAAAGACTGCTGGGCCAGGTGATGTCAGACAGACTCTGCCTGCTCCAGATGTGGCTCTGGTGATGACCCGTTGCCACCAGGGCAGCGGAGAGGAGCAAACACTTGCAGGTTGTCTGAGGGCTGATAGGAAAAGCTCAGCTGCACTCTCTGCCCCTGACACAAAGCTGGGCAGACTCAAGTGTGCAGCTAACATAAGGAAGACTTTAATACTCTCATGTACATTGTGAAGAAAATGCAATTTCTTTTTTCTAAAAAAGCACTATTTTCATGAAGTAAATGGTTTGACACTTTTATTTTACTTTTGGATTGTTTTTTTGTTGTTGTTTTATTTTGTTGGGGTTTTTTCTGTATTGAACTAGGCCAACTGTTTTGTGGTGTCAGGAATTATCTTTGAATTTCATAGTGTTCCCTGTAAAAATTAGACTTTAAGAGAGTTAATATGGACTACCATAAAGCAACTATCTCTTCTGATCAGTAACTACATTTGAAAACTTGGCCTTAAATAACTTCAGGCTCACATGGCAAGTCAGTGATGCCTTCTGTTTTTCTGTGAAAAATATACTAGGCTATTGACTGGAGAACTCCGGAGGATCTTTGGGTTACAGCATCTAAGAGGAGAAAGAAGTTATTTTGAACAGGTTTGAACAGTTATTTTCAACAGGTTTAAATTAACAATAAACTGCACCTCCACTGTAAGAGATTTGAGGAGATGCCAACTGAAAGGCTATTTAATTTTTTTTCAGGTCAGCAATTATATCCGGTATATTTAGAGGTGGTGAGTTCTGATAAGTTTTCATAAGCTGATTGCCCTGCATTTCTAATTTCTTATTTCATATTGTTCTATACATATGTGTATGATACATTCTCTATCCATTGTGTACTAAAATGGTGCATGTCTCCACAGCAAGACAAAAAAAGTCCTGGATAACTACAGCTCCTCATAAACTGTTCAACCACATTACACATTATATAAAAGATATTTTACTAAGGCAAAGAAAAGAAAATGAGCAGAACTGGAAAAATCAAAGGATTAAACATAATAAAAAGTAAACGGAGATTTTAATATATGGTTTTCTGGCTCCATCTGGTGTTTATTTTACAGAATTTCTACCTCAAGGAAATCTGATTTCCACTCTTTTCAGCTATACATTGGGAATGAGAAGGAGTATTAAAAAGACACTTAAATCTATGCAACCTGAGGGCTTACATTCGAAGTTGTATATTAGCTACCGTGAAGATACAAGAATAATACTTTTTAATGAATGTTTAAATCCCATGACTTAAATCATATTCAGATCTGAGACACGGTTTCTATGGCCAACAATTCACCATTTTCCCTCATGATATCAATTAGACTGCCAAAATACTGTTCATCATGGCTGAATCATGGTTAAATCATCAATACTACTGCTTTACTCAACTCTCAAACACTTGCAACATGATTATCACAAGTATTCACATCAAATCTTTTAGTGTTGCTGCTTTCAGGTCAGGTAATAATATATTTACTGACTGCACAGAAAAAGCAAGTTGGA
This sequence comes from Rhinoptilus africanus, assembly GCA_013400135.1. Classification (NCBI taxonomy): domain Eukaryota; kingdom Metazoa; phylum Chordata; class Aves; order Charadriiformes; family Glareolidae; genus Rhinoptilus; species Rhinoptilus africanus. The sequence goes on from VXBO01005782.1 coordinate 115,625, forward strand.
AGGAAGAAGGTCACCGCTTGATCACTCACTAGGTCAAATATTTGTGGAGAAAGTACCTACACAGCCTGGGACATAAAACACTTTCAGTACCATAGAACAGTCCAGGTTGGAAAGGACTTCAAAAGATCATCTGGTCCAATATTTTGTGGGAAAGGGAGCCTAGATGAGATTACCTAGTACCCTGTCCAATCGCACCTTGAAAACCCCTACTGATGGGGGCTCTACCAGGTCCTTAGGAAAGTTGTTCCTGTCACTGATTGTTCACACTGTAAAAAATTTCTTTCATATATCGAGATGAAACCTCTCCTAGTCCAATTTGTATCCATTGTCTCTTGTCTTTTCCATGTGACTCCGTGTGGAAAGAGAACCTCCATCCTCTTTGTAGCTGCCCATTAAGGGCTGGAATGCTGTTATGAGATACCTCTTGATCCTTCTCTTCTCCAGGGAGAAAAGACCTAACTCCTTCAGTCTTCCCTGTAAAAAACATTGATCACGACCCTCTGAGTGAGGCCTGTGAGCCAATTTCCTACCTATCTCACAAACCACCCATCCATTTTGTATCTTGCCAGTTTGTCCAGGAGAAGGTAGTGGGAAATACTGCCAAATGCTTTCATAGAACCATAGAATCATAGGGTTGGAAGGGATCTCTGGAGATCATCTAGTCCAACCCCCTGCCAGAGCAGGGTCACCTTAGATCAGGGGGCACAGGAACGCGTCCAGGTGGGTTTTAAATGTCTCCAGAGATGGAGACTCCACCACCTCCCTGGGCAGCCTGTGCCAGGGCTCTGCCACCCTCAAAGTATAGAAGTTCCTCCTCATGTTGAGGTGGAACTTCCTATGCTCAAGTTTGTGCCCGTTACCTCTTGTCCTGTCACTGGGCACCACTGAAAAGAGCCTGGCCCCATCCTCCTGACACCCATCCTTTAAGTATTTATAAGCATTGATAAGGTCCCCCCTCAGCCATCTTTTTTCTAGACCAAAGAGACCCAATTCCCTCAGTCTTTCTTCATAAGAGAGGTGTTCCAGTCCCCTCATCATCTTGGTAGCCCTTTGCTGCACCCTCTCCAGCAGTTTTGCTGAAGTCCAGGTAAACAACATCCACTGCTCTCCTGATGTTGACAGAAAATGCTCTTTTGTTGTAGAAGGTGATCGGGTTTGTCAGGCATGATTTGCCTTTGGTAAATCCACGCTGGCTTTTCCCAGTCACCTGCTTCATTTGGTTTGCAATAGTTTCTAGAAGGACTCATTCCATTACTTTCCCAGGGACTGAAGTAAGACTACTGCGTCTGTAGTTTCCTGGGCCCTCTTTTGGTCCCTTCTTGTAGATGGGTATGAAATTTGCCCTCTTCCAGTCAACCGGGATATCCCTTCATCTCCATGACTTTTCAAATACTATAGACAGTGGCCGCACAACAATGTCAGCCACTTCTCTGAACACGCAGGGGTGGATTCCCTCTGAGCCCATAGATTTATGCTGGTATAAAGGTATAAGCTCGTCTTCTTTAGCATTTCTCATAATATAATTGCAAAACACCCTTATTTTTCTACTGGGCCTAACATACAGAACTGTTTTGTCCTGATATGTCCATACACTATCAAACATCATAAAAAAGGATAAATTAAATATTAACATTTAAGAAAGTAATTCTCACTTTCCATAGAGTGGAGTATACATATACCTGCACATGCATTTTAAAAACAATGTTAAATCAACACAAATGTATTTTCAAATATGATTTAGCAATTGAGAATAATGTAGAACAGCCAGTATTTCCTGACAAACAAGCTTTCTGCATACCTCACAGGCTTGACTATACTTGTAGAGGACCTGGCTAAAGTAGATAGCATTGAGAAAGTCTTTACCAGCAGCAAATGTATTAAAAGTTATACTTTTTTTGTCCCTATCTCAGTTAGAAAGATGAGTTTTCCAACCTTACTCATTTTGAGTAGCTTACTCTTCAAGATTCTTGGTTACAAGGGACAACCTGTTTCCAAAGATGTTGTTCATTATAGGTATGGGTATTACTGTGGCCTTTACAACTTGCCTGCACATACTCATTGTTCAAAATTATCAGGCTATCTGCATGTCTCATCTGCAGGTGACTGAAGAATTCGCTGTACTTGTTATTCAGCATTTCAGCTTTAGTTTTGACTGAATGCATACAGCTCCTGGGATCTCAGTGGTGCTCCATGATTTCTACATTCTTCTTTACACTGCAGGTATTCACACTTCTGGATTCAGACCTGTTGTTTTCCCACACAAAAGACTCCATTTCCTAAAATTTGCGTGTGTGATGGCAAGGTGGAAGGAGCTTAAGCAAAGATGCTGTACCTCAGTTGTCAGTCTCACTGAGACCAAGCTTTCCTGGGGCAGTCAGCTGAGTGCAGCCAGCTTGGTACCACACAAGCTCAATGCACACCTGTTTGGGCTGCTGCTCCTCATCCCATCCTTATTCTCCACAGGCTGTTACCAAGCTCTACGGCAACAGCTGGTAACTACAAGAGAAGAAGCTGCAAGAGCTACCTGAAACAAGACCCAGACAGCCCTGAGCCTCTGGTCTGAGAAGGATTATGACGTGTATCATCCTCTAGCAGGACAAGCAGGGAATGAAAACAGCAAAGCAAATTAAAAGCAGGCCATATAACTGGCCCATCCCCTAGCTGGCAAAACAAAACCGGTGCCACGTAGCACAAGGGACTCCTTCCACCCCCTGAACATTGCCCAGAGTACCATCAGTGGTGTTGGAGACGGATTCTTGTGTGCCTCTTCCTGACTCCTTTTCTTCTTCAAGATCAAATAAATGCACTCCAACTGAGTCACAGGCAATGCCCAGGCTGGAGTAAGTGCTGCCTGCTTTTGAGACCCTCTGGTCTGAGGTGAAGGCACATTTGGGGGAGATGAGAGAAAGAATGGTTCTTTCTTTTTTCTTTTTTTTTTTTTCCCCCCCCAGCTATAAAAGCATGAGAGTTGCATTTATAGCTGTCATTTATAGCTCTTCTTTCCAATAGCAAATGCCATCCACCATACCCACCCTCTACAGTCTCTAACTCAAAATGATTCAGCGTTGGCTGGTGTAAATGGAATGGATTTACTTTAAAGGAAAAAATTATTTTTGGCTGCCCATTATATGTCACAGAGGAAATTCATGGCATGTAGGAAAACAACTGCATGCAGTACTGTTGAGTCAAGACAGTCTAACAGATGTTGTACTCATTATAGTCTAAGCATAATAACAACATTTTCCATGAGCAGAAAATAGAAAACAGCTGTATCTCCCTGTGATGATACTGTGGAGGCATTATTATTAGCAAAAGCCTCGTTTCCTCCTTCTGATTTCTGATGTGCTTAGGCTGGAGTCTAGTACTATCTCAGCACTCTGATCCTGCACACGTATTGAAGGCCTCAGCACTAGGAAAATACCAGGTGTTTTCCTCCTGTTTTCAGAACCAAACTCATTTCCAAGATTCCTCGGAACGCCACTCCAGAAGGCAAGGAATCCCAACACTAGCTCTAGTGCCACGTCCATACAAACCTTTGTGTGCCATTTCCTCTGGCCCAGAGAGGGAAGCACAACACAGGCTTTGGGACAGCCTGAAATTCAGGGGAAAGTTATCTCAATCCCAGATCCTCACTACAGTATCGCCGTGACCAAAACCGAAGTTACTTAGTAGCTTTCTGGGCTTCCCTTCCTAAAATGGGTAAAAGGTACTTCTTTACCAAGGTACCTGCTCCAGAAAGGCAGGAGGCTACCTGTTTTCTATTAGATGAAGTGTCTGAGTTTTCTGGAAACTGAGGCTTAGTTTGAGTTAACTTGATTTCAGGGTAGAGTTGCCTAATAGTTTCACAACAGCCACATGCTTTGTTTTAATCTGAAATGGTATGTGAAAAAGAGATTTGTAATACACTGCAATAAAGTCTCCAATCTCTTACTGATTGTCTGCAGGAGAAATCTCCCCAGCTGATATCTACTGCCCAATTCTCAAGTAATTAAGTCTAGCCATGAAAAGAAACTAAACTCCATGTTTCACAAAGGACAACTACTCTTAATTTTCTAATCGTGCTAGTAAAAGAAAAAAAGGAAATAAAAAAGGGAATATAGGTTTTCTGAAAGCTCTTGTGGGACCATATGATGGTGCAGGTGTGAAGGGGACTCAGAGAGTCCCTAGTCCAGTCTCCTGCTCAGGGCAGGGTCAGCTCTGAGATTAGAACAGGTTGCTGAGGGTGTTGAAAACCTCCAAAGGTGGAAATGGCACACTCTGTGAGCGATCTGGGCCAACTGCCTCCCAAAAGTGACAAAACGCTCTGCCCTTAAATCCATCCCAGCCCTCTCGTTTCACCTTCTCCCTGCTGTCTCCCATCCTCTCATCATGCTCAACTATGAAGAGGTAACCTTCTTGTTGTGTGAGAAAATAGCTAATTACTGACCTTATTACTGTGTACAAAAAAAATAGACAGTCACTGAGCTGATGTTACAGATAGTAATAATGAGGAGACAACCAGAAGTAGTTAATCACTTCAAGGTTCTTCTATATGTCAAGTATGTGCTCCTGTACCAATTAGGATAGAGTTATGGCTGCTTGAAAGAACATCCTTCTTATCTTCATGAAGTTGGCAAACTTACAGCAAATTTTTACTTGTCGTGAGATGACTCAATGCCTTAAAAGGATAATGTGAGGAAGGGTCTCCTTACCCAAACGACCACCGAGACCCTCACGCTTGTGCAGAAGTGTTTTGCTGATGCAGCAAAATTGGATACGCATGGGCAAAAAGGCCATTCGGTCATCCTGATGAATATGTAGGCCTAGGTGGAGTTATGTATTAGGTAGGCGGAATAATGAGAATTTTTTTGTACAAATAATGGGCAAATATCCCTGGTAAGGTGTGCTAGATTTGTGGGTTTTCCCCCTAGCATCTGACATCGAATAAAGCAATATCTCCTCTCTAAACTGCTTTTGGTTTCGAGGGCTTTTATTTCAGGTAAGATTGAGGGGTTGCCGGTAGGTCCCCCCACACAGCTGAACAAGTCTTGCTCCATCAGCCTCTCCTCCCAGGGAGGTCTCCATCCCTGAGCAGCTCGGGGCTCTCTTTCCTACACTGGGGATGCAAACCAGGCCCCGGGCACACTAGATGAGCACTTAGTAGAGAAGACTGGGGAAAAAAAGAAGGAAAACTTTTCCTTCAGCCTCCTCTGGTGTGGGAGGCTGAAATTTCCCAAACGCTGAGGCAGGGAACACCCAAATCACACAGTTTTTTTCCCACATCTAGGTGTCTTCTTCCCCTGATCCTTCCTTGAAGGCCCCAGCTTGAAACTACTCCTTCTGTAAAAACCCGAACTCTCATTTAACGTTTCGGGAACCCCGCGCAGCCCCTCGGGAGCGGCAGGCTCAAAGGCCGGCACCAGACCCCCCGCCGTGCAGAGGGAGGGAGGCGTTAGGAGATGGCCCGCCACCCTTTTACGCGGTTCCTCATCCCAGAGAGCGGGCGAGTGCGGCCGCCTCAGGGCCTGGCGGTGCCCAGGCCGCGGGGCCGCCTAAGGAGGCGCGGGCGGTGCTGGGCGCACCCCTTCCCGCGGGGGCGGCGGTGAGGGCGGGCCGGCACCCGGAAGAGGAGCCGCCGCCGCCCGCCTGACTTCCCCGGCAGGCAGGGAGGCAAGGAGGCAGGCGGGCGCCATGCTGCAGTTCTTGGTAAGGCTCCGCGGGGCGGCGGCGCCGCCACCACCGCCATTTCGCGGCGGGGCGGAGCGAGGCGGGCGGGGAAGTGGTTGTGTGCGGTCCCCACCCGCGCCCCGCGGGCGGGCGGGCGGCCTTCCCCTAGCCGAGGGGCGGGCGGCCTTCCCCTAGCCGAGGGGCTGGCGGCGGCCTCTCCCCTCAGCCCCCCGCTGGGTGCTCCCCCGGCCGCGAAGCCGCTCCAAAGGGGCGGCTGCGCCCCGTTTTGGCTCTCCGGCAGCGCGGCATCCTGGTGGGTGCGGCGCCAGGCCCTCTCCCTTCGCCGGCTTCCCTCAGACCCGCCCTGGGGCTTGTGCAGCCCGGTGTGCCGCGCGTTTGTCCCTGCTCCCCGGGGATGGGGCCTCAAAACTGCTCTGAAATTGAAGTTCCTGCCCGTTTTGATTGGCGCTTTTTTTTTGCCTTTTTTTTTTTTTTCATTATTCCTCCCAAGTCGTGCCTTCAGTTTGCCTCGGTGGTTCAGGAGATTTCGCTTGCTCATGGCGATGCCCTCCTGCTGCTCAGATTTCTTTGTGTTAGCCTGTGTGCCTCCCTCCTCCTGGGAGAGCAGAGGTCGTCGGCCCTTGACGTTTTATCTGCCTCTAAAAACCCCCCATCTGCAGCCATAGATTTTTATATATAGAAGTTAAGGGAAGGGGTCATGTTTCACTACTGCCTTTCGTTATATCCCCCTAACAGCAGCTGAATTAATAGACTAAACGTTTGTGTACTTTTCTCATTTTAATATTCTTTTCTGTATGTTCCCCTAAGCTCTTCGGGGTGTCTGGGGTTAAGTGGCTGGCTACCCTTCACTAAAGGCTTAATGGATGCTGGTATTTTTAATGCCAAATATGGAAATAAATTGCCTGACCAAAAAAGATGTCAGTTTCGGCTGTAGCAAAGCATAGAAACAGTCGCCCTGTTTTTCATTCTAGTAATGTGAGGGATACTGTAGGGTTTTAGTTGTGTTCAGATATGTCCCTGTAAGTACAAGCAGTAAGTGATATTCTTTCATCTTTTATTTAGCTGTCTAATAAGTTTCATACCAAGTGTTGATACAGAACAAGAAGAGATAGCCTATTGTAAGTTGGAAGAGTCTTGCACGTTTTTATGAAATGAATAAATAAGGCCTGTTTCTTATCTCGGCTTCAAAATAAAATGCAATAGCAAGCATGAAAGCCTCGATCATTTCTGTAGCTGTCTTATTGTCTCTCTCCACTCCACTGAAAACACTTAGTAAATACTCTTAGCCACTCTCAAAGTTTCTGTGTTTATCAACTCTACTGTTTGCTGCTAATGTTTTTCATTTCAGTTGCTAGATAAAAACCTCTTTTGACTTCTTGATTAGCCCCTGAAAGTTAGAAAAAAGATGTATTAATTCAGGGTTTCTTCCCTTTTTGGGTGTAGCTTGTGTATTTGACTCTTGCTCTGCCTTGTTAGGGCTGTAACAAGGAGATAAAGGGATAATCTTGCAAACCATGTATTTTTGCTATCCAGAGTTAAGCATAAAATAAACACTTGTTTAAAATGCAACTTGAAATGCTGGGTAGATATTGGAAGACCCTGAACTCTCATCAGCTCTGTTGTCCTTAGTTAACATGCACATTTTAATTGGCTATATGTTTTGCTAGCCACATAATTGAAGTCTAAATAGTGAAATGTTTCCCTCTGCTTGAATTGTCAACTATAAAAGTAAATAACTGTGTGGATTGCTCTTGAATGTGGTGCTAGACCTTTCAATAAAGGAGTACACTTAAAGGGAGTACTGATGTCAGTACTGTCTGTACCGAGTAAGTCTTATCACACAGCAGAATATGACAGTTGTCCCATCTTTGTAAATGTCCTATGATAAAGCCTAGAAAGCTACTAATAAACAAGGACTGGGCTTGTGTTTTCAAGTTAGTTCTCAGACGGTGCTAAAGGTACAGGAAATTTTCCTCTGCTAGAATGATGCTCTGTATTAAAAGGAATCACAGGTCTGGTTTACATTGGTGTGATGTTTGTTAATGTCTCCCACAGTACTTCTGTAACTGATAGTTGAAACTACAAGAGCAAATAATAACCAGTGGAGCACATACAATAAGAACTCAACTTTTTCTTAAATTGTTAAAGCTAAGTTCCTTAAAAAGTAATAATGAACAAAGAATAAGACCAAAAATCTTTTTAAGAAAATACTGAAGTAAGATGCAGTCATGGTTCATTTGACGGTTTTCAACCAGTTTTAGTTTTATATAACTAGCTTTCCACCAGTGATGCTTATGGAGTCTGAATCACTGGAAAGATGAGCTGTAATGAGCTGTACTGTGTCCTGCTTTGGGCATGGAAAAGTTGTCTAGTCAGTGTGATGGCAAAGTTGTTATTGTGGACAGTGGTTTTACTTTTCTTCAAATATTTTGACAGTGGTGACCATAAGCAATAACAAATTTCTTAAATAGAACTGGCATCAGCTGTCATATAGATTTGTCTACTGACAACGGTTGAAGGCCCAATATTAGTAGTGTTCCCTACCAAAATAGTCAAATGAGCCTTCATAGCATAGGATGTACCTGTTATTAAATGTAACAATACAAATAAAATATCTGATCTTGGGGAGTTGCTGAATGAAAATCTCATCACCTGTCTTTGAAGAGAGGAATTTCTTTCACTCCAGAAGTGTTGTTATGCTTGAAGATTTTCTTCAGCTGGCAGACAGGGTCTGGGCCAGGACCTGCGCTTCTGTTTTGCTCTCGCTCCCCTTCTCGGCTGTGTTTTCAGGGACACCCTTCAGCAATTACAGGTTTGCACAGTTGTCAAAAGAGGTGGTGCCCTGCTTCCAACCAACAGTGCTTTGCTGCCTTAGAAGAACCCCTGGATCAGAGTGGATTTGGCTGAAAACTGGTCTCTTGAGGTCGAAGGTGTCTGGACACAGTTACTAGTTGTTGATGGAGGAGGTCTACTCTTAAACCTTTTCAGGTGAAACTGGGACCTTTTTGCAGTCAGACCCTCTGTTCTGACTTTCGAGCTTGTGAACTTTTTTTTTACTATGTGTTACTGTGTTATGACTTTGTGTATGTGCATCCCTCTCCAGCATCAAACACCGTTTTAGTGGGGTGTTGCTTTAGGCTTTTTTTAGGAGCTCTGTGATGTGTAGGTCCCTGCTGCTCGCTCCCTTGTTTTTATAGGAGTTACTGCCTTTGTAGGTGTGCAAAAAATTTTGCAAAGATGATCATAGACGGATCCAGTTAGTCTTGGAGAAGTGTATTGAAAACACAACTGTACTGTATTTTGGAAATGATGGTAAGGTTTTCCTGGTGAGGAACCTCTCTGGAAGAAAGGTGACAAACTAAGTAGGAGTGGAATTGAAACTCTTTAGTCATCACATGACTTGCAAAATTCCTTTTTTTTTTTTTTTTTTATTTTAACCAATCTGCTTTTGATGGAAGGTTGTTAACTCCTCTTTTCTCCCTTTCTTCCTTTTTAGCTTGGTTTTACACTTGGCAATGTGGTCGGGATGTATCTGGCTCAGAACTATGATGTGAGTATCCTTGTATTCTCAGAGTTAAACCTATTCCGAACTGAAAATAAAAGGCTGTTTTCCCTCAATCAGAACTGAATCAATCTCTATTTGGATGGTTTATTTTATTTAAACAGAACGTAGATCATACTGACTTTAGTTACGAATATGTAAATGGAACCAAACCATCTAGCTCTTTGACATCTCTCTAGTGAGAGTAAAGCTTAGAGCCTTAACTGGTGTTGGGGCCCTAGAGCACAGGCATGTTAAACAGGCATCTACATAGATACAGACAGGAGAAACAGAAAAAGTTTAGCAGCTGCTCACAGATTGTATTGGCACTAAAATACTGCTTTCCTGACTCTGATAGTCTGTCTGCTTCATTCAGTACACAAACACTACACTGTTTGTTACTTAAAAATCCTTCAGGGCATCTGAAAGGTCTGTCTTCTGTACCAGTAGTGGAAATAAGTTTTGCCAGCTTTTTTTTTTTTTAAATTCAGCACCTACTACTACTTCAGTCTTTTTTTCTGATAGTGAGAAGAGAAAGTGAACTTTCTCTCCTTGTTTCTCACAGTGAACAGAGATTTTTTTCACTGTGAGAGTTAGAGTAGAATAAGAAAATTTAGAGCTGAGTCTTCAATACAAGCTTTTTTAATTTATGCAGGCGGCAGAATCCTTTGTAAGGGCAATGCTACTTAGCTGTTTCCAGGTTAGTCATCGATGAAATTTAACATATATTTTTTTTCCTTTCTTATGCAATCTATATTAGCCTAGTTTTAAAAAAAAAAACCAAACTGTTGATGCTCAGATCTCTGGTGACGTTTATGTTTTGCTTTTCTCTCATCTTCAGTACTGAAATCATCTTGCTTGAAGAATTCTTATTTTTTCCTCCTTGCTCATGTGCAAACTTTTGTGATGCTTCCTGTCCAGTCACTCCAGTAAGCGTACTAATAAAAGGCTGATTTTTCTTTCCAATATATGTTTTGCCTTGTTATGAAAATGTAGTCATAAGAACATACTTGGGCGTATCAATATGTATTGTATGCATGATGTAGTGTTTTTCCTGGCAGCACTAATACAGTATTGCCACAAGAGGGGGACTTACGCTTTTAATTTGCAGGAAATAGTTCCCTGGGAATGTAATAACACTGACTTGCAGGATGAGCACGGTCATTTTATTGCTGGTATCAAAGCTAATTTGTTTTAGATGGCACCTAAGATAAACTTGCTATAATGAGGTCTTAATTCCACAGCTGTACACACACGTGCTTAGTTACAACTACATGGAGGGTTCTGCTGACAACAGCGGACTTCTCTTGGTTTAGCTTAAATGTCAGGTGCATTACAGGCTGGGCTTTTAATTTTGTTTGCTCAAACGGAGCTTAACTTTGAAAGGGAAGGTAAGAGAGAAACTTATAATATTACCTGTATTATCAGCCTCAAACCATGCAATGAGAGAACTGCAGTCTGTTTAGATGAACTTTCCTTCTGCTCTGTGGTCAGGTTAAATATGAAGTAAAAGCCCATGATTTTTTTCACAACTGATTGTGGGAACTTTGCTTTAGTCTCATTTTAATCAATTAGCTTGTAAAATCTTATGTTGTCAATTCCCAGTTTTAGCTGGAGTCATAAGACAATCTATTCCCTGCCCTTAAAAGTTGCTGCTTTTTTTTTAAAAAAAAAAAAGAAGTCAAAATTTATTGTTGGATTGCTTTATCTAAATGCTTTTATTTGCTAGAGAAAGCTCAAGTTCTGAAGTTCACAAGCAGTAAATTGAATTTTCATTGAAGTGTGAGACTGTAAAAGGTTGCCAATTTGCAATGCAGTAGAATTCCCTTGTTGGGAATTATGGTTCCCACAAGATGGGATTTCCTCGTAAATTTCTTGAACATATTTACTGCTCTTGAACATCTCTTTTCTCTTGGTTTGTGACCAGTATAGTGCAATCTAATTTCCCCTCCTAAAGTCATTATTGAAGTCTGTGCATCAGTGTTTAAATCGGCTTATTCTTTGGCAGTTTGTCCTCTTTCGGTGAGGAAGCCAGACTGGCCTTACTAAATTTCCTGTAAAATGATCTTTTTTCCTCCCTCCTGTTCCCATCACCAGTGGCTGACTTAATCTAAAATATTTCCTGAAGCCTCATATGAGGTGCTTTCATCTGCTATTTGCTTGATATTACTTTGTTTTTAACCTCTGTGCAAGGTGACATCCTGGAAGCAACTATCTTTTAGAAATCAGTTTAAACTTCATAGAATTTCTTGCTGTGTTTATGGTATTGTCTTTCCTGCTGAGGCTTATGTAGCTCAGGGTTATTTGTTAATTTATGTGGGTTTTGTTTGTTTTTTTGTTTTGTCTTTAAAGATTCCTAACATTGCAAAGAAGCTCGAAGATTTTAAGAAGGATGTGGAAGCTAAGAAGAAACCTCCCAGCGACAAGTCCTAAGAGAGCAGCGTTACCCAGGTCACCTCTGTGCACGCATCAAGGATGCAATTTACCTTTCAGGCAACAAAGATCAAGTAGAGGGTTGGCGTGGGAGGTTCCTCCATTTTTGGTCTCCTAGAATTGGAATGTCGTTCTTTTGAAACAGCAGCCGTGAACTTTCCTGGGACTGATTTTCACAGGTCTGCGATTCTGAATTTGCAGCTGATATGTGACTGGATAAGATTGTTTGTATTTTTCGTTATTGCTTTTCCTAATATTTTGTAACCCATTTTTACCTGATCCAACTGGAGTCCTGTTAGTCCTCTTACTATGCGTACCTCACACTTTGTAATACCCTAGTACTTAGAACATCACAAAAGAAATTAAATGCATCAAGAAGTTACTTTCTTGTCCCTTGTTGTGAGCAGCGGTACTTCACTGTCCTTAAGGTCTACATTGCATTATTGGAGATGGGAAAGTTCATTTGTCAAACTGTGAACGTGGGGAGAAGGGGTGAGCTCCTGCTTTTTCCGTTACGTTAAATGATCACTTCCGACAGGCAGGATTTGCACAAACATGACTGATTTCTAAAAGTTTAAAAGGCCATCAACTTTAACCAACACTTCAAATTCATTTATTCTTCTGTTATTGTCTCTTCCTCTTCTTTCCCTTCTGCTTGGTTGCTCGAGGATGTCTTTGGAGTGATGGGGAGGACGGGAGAGACAAGAGTTATCTTCCATGAGTGGTAAGAGGGGCATATGGAGGTCAGCAGTTGCATTGCGAATGCAAACCATTCGCTTTATGTACTTAATGCTGCACTCTGTGAAATTGATCTAAGTATGCTTTTTTACTGCCTCTTGGTGTGCAACAAGGACTAGAGCTCAGTATTTCTGTCAAATATATCTATCGAAGAGCTTGGTCAGCAGGTCAAAGGAGGTTATCCTCCCTCTCTACTCTGCCCTCCTGAGGCAGCATCTGGAGTACAGTGTCCAGTTCTGGGATCCCCAGTTCAGGAAAGACAAGCAACTATTGGAAAGTCTAGTGGAGGCCTATGAAGATGATCAAGGGACTGGAGCACCTCTCTTGTGAGAAACCTGGGGTTCTCATCAGTGTAAATACCTAAAGGGCGGGTGTCAAGAGGATGGGGCTGGATTCTTTTCAGTGGTGCCCAGTGACAGGACAAGAGGCAACAGGTACAAACTGGAACACAGGAAATTATATTTGAACATAAGGAAAAACTTCTTTACTTTGAGGGTGGCAGAGCACTGGAACAGGCTGCCCAGGGAGGTGGTGAAGTCTCCTTCTCTGGAGATACTCAAAACCCGCCTGGATGAGTTCCTGTGCAGCCTGCTCTAAGGTGGCCCTGCTCTGGCAGGGGGGTTGGACCAGGTGATCTCCAGAGGTCTCTTCCAACCCCTACCATTTTGTGATTCTGTGGTATTCCCAGTAGTTCCTCATTCCTGTGCACAATCTTCAGTCCATTGCCTTCGGTTCAGTCGTCTACCATGTATTTTCTGAGGATTAGAACCAGTTGTCTGCTGTCCCTCTTGTTGTCTGTCTGGTATACTCTCCTCTCCCATTGTTGCCACTAAAAACCCCGATGTGTGAGAAAATATACATCATGTTGTAACACCGTCTTCTGTTTGAATGGAAAGCAAATTCTGCATTTGGAAACAATAGTTTTGCACAAATTCTGTTGTAAATTCTGAAGAAAATATTGCGGTAATTTGAATAGATGTAAGTTTTATTAGTGCAACAGTCTATCAAATAAAAATTATTTAGATTTTTTTTCTGTAAAATATAAGAGTCCTGTCAACTCTGTGAGGCGAATTCACAAATAAAGTACAGCCATGTTTAGTTATTACTGGAGTAATAGTTTGGCTTTCACAGACTTCAGACCAGACCAAAGGAACTATCTTCCAGACAAAAATTTTTCCATAGAGCAAGACAGCGCTGCACAGCTGTTTTAATGCTTTCATGAATGTGATGAACTTAGTTTCCCCCAGCTTCCCTTTGTTGGCCCCCTACTCCCCCCACACCATTCTCTTTCTTATTCTTGAGCAGTGTGTTGAAAAATACTGGCTCGAACCCATTCATATGTCTTTGGTTGTCATATAAAATTACGCTAGTGTTTAAGATTGGATTATTTCTTTCCTCAAACACGCTTTATGTTCTTCCCTTTACACAGAGATGAGAAGGGAAATAATATTTAAAATCTCTGTATTTGTTGCCAAACAGACCTGTGTTACTCTAAAACTGTAATTTGGAGCTGAAAGTTTCAGCTGAGCATTCCAAGTAGATGTTAGGGGTTTTTTCCTAACAGATTATGAAGTGATCCAGCTACATGTGTAATGCAGTAGAAACAGTATATGCTCATTAATATTAAAGACAGGACTTCTTAAGTGTTTCACACTGTCTGAAACACTTTCCATTTTAGCTCAAGCTGTCTTTTTTGTCCCAGATAGTAAACTGGAGGGCTGGATAACATTATAACTCAGGTCTTGTCAAATTTGCAACTACTGTATAACACATTTTACTTAACTGATTCAGCCTGTGTCTATCCTAGATGATACTAAAAGTTAACCTTGTATTTCAGAAGGCGGAAAGTACACACAGGTGATGGCTGCATCTGAGGTCTCAGAGGGCTTTGGATGCAGTGGTGTCATAACAGGTTGCAAAGGATGGATGCACCTTCAAGATACCTAGGAGCAAGTTTCACACTTAATATGTCTACCGTAAGTTTCTGCACGTTCAGAATGCCTATGTGGATAACTCAAATTGCCAGCTAAAATATGCACTCTTCCTTCCTTTGGTAAAAGCTCTTAGGATAAATGCAGTTGTACCTGTTTTCATGTATTGATTTGTTTAAGATGTCCTAGGAGCTGAAGGGTCAAGGCAAAAGGGGAGGAAAGGAATTTATGAGCTACTAACAGACTTCTAAAATATTTACTGTGGATTGAGACTTGTGATGGAAAATGCTGCCCTAATGTTCTTAACTATCTTCCATTGAATACAGTAAATAGTAAATACCAAAAATATATGAAATACCATATAGCAAAGCTAATTATTAGCTTACTGGGCACCAGAGTTCAAATAAAGACGATGGATTTAGTCATAGAACTTCACTAACATGAATGTTCAGTGTTGCCATTTTATGCCAGAGAACCACAGCCCCTTGTCTCAGGATGTGTGCTCCATTCCTTGATCTTCGGGGCCCTTGGGTAGGACTTGCTCCAGTATGCCCATGTGCTTCTTAGACTGGGCAGCCCAGAACTGGACACAGAAGTTCAGATGTGTTTCACTATGGCTAAGAAGAAGGGAAGGGTCACCTCCTCCCTCAACCTATGGAGGATGCTCTGCCTAATGCAGCTCATGTTCAGTGTGCTTACCAGGTGAGCTTAGCCAGGGTCCTGGCACTGCCTTTCCTAACCCCATCTGAGCCAGTTAAATCACTAGTACCTCCAGCCGCCTTCTGTAAAAATGGGTTATGCTGCAGAGGAATTACTCAATGACAGGGAAAACTTTAATGAGAACAACTCCTTTTCTTCTTGGTTTTACATTAGAAACATCAGAACATCATTTACATCATCTACATCAGAAAGTTTTATTATAAATTCAGGTAAAGATATACGACTCCTGTTAATGTAGAGTATCGCTCTTCGCAGTGATTTCTGATGAGTAAAGTAACGTAGTGATGATCTGTCAGCACAGGACATTTCTCAGTGGCGATACTGCAGAGAGTTGTGGTATCGCTCAAAAAAATTAGTGCCTTTGTGAAAGCAGAAATTTTCCACTCTGGTTCTCTTTTGTTCTGTGGTGCTGGTAGCTGTGTGCACCAGCAGCTGTTACAGCTCCTCTATGCGTGTTTTCTTGGAGGGATTTGTTATACATGATGAGCATCTGGATATGTGCTTTTGATGGTCCAGGCTACTGTCGGCCCAGATTACAGATGGCTCTCAGATTACTGGTGAAATTGGAATGTTGCAAAGGAAGAAATTGTAATTTTCAGAATTAATGAGGAGTTGATTTCCTAAGTCTAGGTTATGTATGTTTTTGCAGAAACATGATTGTGAATCAGTATTTTTATGTAAAAACCAAGATCTGTTGTATGTGATGAAGATTTTTTTTTCATTATTAGGAAGTCATGGTGGGTATCGGAGTGCATATTTTCCTGGTAAACTCCATGGAGAAATTTCCTGGACAGCTTTTTTTATTTTTGCCTCAGAGGGATAAGAAAGAGATACTTAGTTCTGTTTGTTACATTTCTCGGTGCTATATGCTAACCTTTATTTTACAAAGTCCTGAGCCAACATCATTTTTATTGAATTTGTACTGAGATAAAATAGCTGTGGAGGTTATTTGCTTTTTCACCTGAAACATACATTAGTCAAAGATGGTCAAATTTACTCTCTTGAAAAATAAAACAAATTTCTCAAATTGCCTTCAAAATAGATGTTCCCACCAAAATCAGTTCTGGCTTTAGTCTTTAATGCATCTGGAAAATACCTAAATAAATACCCCATTCCTGTAAATCACAGACTCAAATCATAACTACATAAGTAACTTTCCTACCCTGTGAGCCCAAATGCTTTAGTGGAACATGCTGTTGGGTTTCTGTGTGAAAACGGGGATTCTGCAACCTTTTATCACACTGATTAGAGCCCTTCTCTGTCAACTGCACCTTTGGGTCCAAAGGTGCAACCCAAGTAGTAAGATACTAATCAGTGTATGATAAAAAAAAAAAATTAAGGGCCTGTTTTAAATTCTATTACTCAAATTTTCTGCAAAACAGAGAGAACTGAACAACCTCTGTGTAAGTATTAAGTACAGCTATCGTGCTCTGCTTTTTTTCTTGAGAAATAAAACATTACTCTGTTGGCTACAGAATGACAAATTGCTCAGTATAAATCACTCAGTTTACTTCAGTGGAATTATTCAGGTTTTACATCGCTGAAAAAAAATGTATGTAAACCGTAACTGATTCTAGTAAAAGGTAATATAAAACTGTAAGATAAAATAGTATACTGCTACTAGTTAATATGATTATACTTTTTGGATAGGAATCTTGAATTCTGGTCTGAAAGTAAAACTTTTGGTTTTAGGACTTGATATATGTGGTAAATATTCAAAGCATCTGGAAATCACTTAATTTGAAAACAGGCTTATCTCCTCTCTGAAGAAAAGACTTCAGCTTTGGTTATCGATAGAGTAAAATCTGAAGTTGAGTGGCAGTAAATTACCAGTGAAAATTTCCCACTTTTCTGTCTCCGTGCCATTTATTTTAATTAAAAAAAAAAGGAGTAATCAGCACCAATTGCTGTCACCCTATGAGCCATGCAGCTTCCCAACCCTAAGCTTGTAGTTCATTTGCTGTTATTTTCCTTTGTGATATTCAGATTCTAACACTAAATACTTTTTCATGTACTTTCTTATGTCTTCAGTGAAATGAAGGATATCATGCATGTATTTCTAAGGGCAGAATCTGGCTGTGGTGCATGCACTGACTGATCTGATTGGGAAAAAAGGACAGTACAGCATGTTGCCTTCCTGAAAACGCCTGGTGGGACATGGCAGTGACAAGTGCCAGCAGCTGTGTCCTGAGAGCGCTGAAGCAGAAATGAAGGCTGCTGGGGAAACTCCTTGCCCAAAACTCCAAATTTCTCTGCACCAATCTTGAGAGATACAAACTCTGCCAGAGGAGTACTGATGGAAATGTTCCTGAAGAAATATTGCTTGAGATGTACAACACAGCATCAGGCATTTTCCATTTACCTAGTGCTGTTGGTGGCCACGCTATTTGATTGTGAGTAATCCTAGATCTCCCCAAAGTTGATTGGCATGCCAGCTGCTCGTCTCTCTTGCAAATAAGAATATCCTGGGTTCATATCCCCTGGGAAAGGTGTGGGATAGCAAGGCCTGATCTGAGTTGAGCTGAGCCGAGAAATAAGTTTTAGGAGGGTGGATTTGTTGCTGAGCAGCTAGGCAATTTGAAGATGGTGGTGGATGAAGCGTGAAGTGAAAAGGATTAGAAGATAAGTGCACAGTAAAAGGCGCAGAGCGGCTAAAACCTTGGGAAGAGAGCAAGCCAGAAAGAGAGTTTCTTGGCAGCGGGAGAATGGTTGAAAACAACTTTGAGGACTGTAAACAAAGAGATGTCCTGCTTGTGGTGCGTGGGGACAGGACCCTTGGTGGTGCAGGTGCCACCACCCACGGAAGTGCTTGTTTCTGGAGAAAGTTGCCGATGGTGGGACAGGTGTTGGAGCCCCTCTCTCCTGCGTCAGTGGCTTTGGTGCCTGGTGCAGCTTCCTGGGGGACTGCAGCTCATGCCGGGCAGGAGGCCAGGGCACCTCTGCTTTGAGCACTGTGTCAGGATCTGTGCCCAGCAGCAGCCACTTGGTGGGGAGCAGGAAGAGACGCAGGGAGGGGAGCTGGAGTGGTGTGGGGGACCAGGATCCTAGAGGTGGGTGTGAGGTTTTGTGCTGGGGTGGAGCAGAGGAGCAAGCTCAGGACAGGGGGAACACAGGAAGTGGGGAGGCGAGAAAAGTTGAAAAAATGAGGCTGAGGTCGTGTTTCATGGATTAGGAGGGCATGGGGATGCACTGAGCCATTGATTTGCAGAAATAGTTTGTTTTCAAAACCAAATTTACAGGAACAACTATGAATATGAATTGTTTTGCTAAAGGATGCTGCCTCCTGCTTTTGGTACAAGGGCTGTCAGGCTTTTGTGATTTTCCCATTTTGCTCGCCCTCTGCCAACCTATGACCTCTTACTGTATCTGTTTATTTCCAAAACAAGTCTGTGGGATCCCCCTGTTTGACAGAAGCAGTAAACCAACACCTCCTACTGTCTCAACACCACTTCTCTACAGGCCTTGTGGGCTATGAGGTGAAATAGATCATATTTATATTCTCATAGAGCACCGGAGTATGCAGTAGTGAATAATTTATTTTATTGACGTTTTATTTTTGCAGAATAGACATTCATACTAACAGCTAGAGAGCCTAGATTATAAATGGAAAGCATAAAAATTCATTAAAGTATATATATAAAGAGTGTGATTACATGAGATCCAATCATCCTAATGTACAGCTTAAATGCATTGACATTAAAGAAATGATTAAAACCAGGACATAATACAAGAGAACATTTACTGAGTATCGCAGGGATCCAGTCAGAAAAACAGGGCATTCACCTTGCAGGTGATAAAGACATTGGCCTTTTGGGTTGGTAGTTACCTGCTCTATGTCACAGTTTCCTACATTTGAAGTTCCTGTTCTCTGGGCTGCTAGAGAGCAGGTGGGTGTGATGTTCGAGTGAATGCACACACGATGAGGAGATACACCAGCACCACTCCGCTTCAGCCCTCTCCCTTCTTACTCGTGGAGCAGCGCTGAGTGCCATCTTGGATGAGATTGTACTTTCTCTCTCAGGGAACCGTAACTGCGTAACTATCTAAACAGCAGCCAGAGAGAGAGGAGAGCAATGGGTCTGTCGACCTGGCAGGGTTTTGCTGGTCACAGCTTCACCTGTTGAAAAAGCTCCCACTGCAGGACAATGATAAGGAAAGAAGGCATTTAACAAAACTTTCTGTTTCTGAATTTCTTCCTTCCAAAGCAGAGATTGCAAGTACTGCAAGACTGGAAATTTTATACTAGTACTGTGGAAAAATACATTCTCCTTCCCAGGAGATTTCTTCCTATCTGTTTGGTGGTTTCTGTTATCCCTTTGAAGTGCTGTAGTTGGTAGCTGTATTTCTGTCCAGGCCATATGGGTTAGGTGGGAAACTGTTTTTTTCCAGTACAGTGATGGGTGACCTCAAAAGAGGAATAATAATTTGCCTTTAAAAGCAGTGGGCTTGTAAAACTCTGGGTTTGGGAATTAGACTCACCCTTCATTCGTTCTAGGAGTTAATGCTAGGACTGACTATCCTACTACTGCGTACGCCGGTGTATGTGTACTTGTCTTCTGTCATTGGGATCCTATATCCCCTATTTTACAAGTTTTACATAATTGTTCTAGGGCATGAAAGAGCCACAGGCAGAGAATTTGGAGGAGAGGGTTTTGATATCACAGGAAATGAAACAATAGAGCAAAGCCCATCTCGCCTTTTAACTCGTGCTGATTTTCACAACTGAAAAGCTTATGCAGAAGACCTCCCTGTGGATTTTCTTCATGGTTTTGCTATGGATCCTAGTTCTATGTATACACAAGTTTTCTCCTTTCTTTCATATGTGCAATGTAGGTTTAATATTTTGTCCCAACTCACTTTGGTCTTGCACTTTTTTCTCTTTTTTTCTTTTTTCTTTTTCTTTTTCATTAGAACTTATGTTTGGCGAGTGATGTTGCCAACTGCTGCCCATTCTGGAAAAGTATTCAGCTGGAAAAGTCTAATTCCCCAAGTGTTGATCGCCACCGTGACAACAGCCAGGCCAATCAGGTTTACGCCCAGGCCAGCTTTCACCTACAAAAGCAAAACGCATCAGGGTACGAACCATGACAACTTGATCAAAAACAGTTAACATGGAAAACAGAAGGCAGTAGGGTGTATGTATGTATGTATACTGACATATATATAGTGATAAATTTTGTATACTGATTTCTAGAGCCAAAAAAAGCACAATGACTTT
The DNA here is from genome assembly GCA_013400135.1 of Rhinoptilus africanus. Lineage (NCBI taxonomy): Eukaryota > Metazoa > Chordata > Aves > Charadriiformes > Glareolidae > Rhinoptilus > Rhinoptilus africanus. The sequence continues at coordinate 135,873 of VXBO01005782.1, forward strand.
TATATATTAGAGCATACATTGTAGGAGTATTCAGGAGTGATGCAGCTCATTGGAAAACTGCTCAGTTTATCCCTTGAACTTCTCAATCATGTAGTCAGATTGGGGTGCTATACCACACATAGCAGGGTGGTAACTACGTGGCTTAGTGGGGAGCTATGTGATAAATCTAATTTCTCATGCTCTCCTGTGCCTGTCTTAACAGGTCAGGGCAAAGGATTGTATGCTCCTATTCTTTGATACCTCTTTAGACCATTGCATTAATAAAAAATAAAGATGAGAAATATGCGTATCCTACAGCAAATACGTGGATGTTCTTAACCTGACAGCTCGGTTGCACAACAGCAGTACAGATCAATATGACTTTATATTAGCACCAATATCATCATTATTATTATTGGCTGCTGGCTGTGGGGACAAGGCGTTGAAGTTGCATGAAGCGTGGGAGGATATACCTGCACTCAAGACTCACCATATCTTTGATCTGGCAGTGCCCGTAACTGAAGACAATAGCATTTGGAGGGTTACCCACTGGTAGCATCACCGCAAATGAGATACACATGGTGACAGGAATCAGGGTGTATAAAGGGTTGATAAGCAGCGTTTCTGACTGGAAGGAGAGAGTGAGAGAGGTGTTTCACTTAACCAATAAAAGCCACTGCTCACAATTAGGATTAAAAGACCCTGTCTGCTTTATGTGAAGATAAGATTCTGTGAATCTCACCTCCCTGGTTTCTAAACTTAATTGTAGAAGTGTTTTGTTGTTTTGTTTGGGGTTTTTTTAGACTAGTGCTATAATTTGGAGCTGGTCATGCTCCAGGGATTTCTCTTGAGATATTTCACACTGAGGGAGGGTGGAGATTGCTACTGTTAGGCCTCCTTTGCTCTTTCTTTCACTTGTTCTCTGTGTCATTCTGTGTTGTGTCTTCTGGATCTTAACACTGTCTGTCACTTCAGACTTCATCCAAGAGAAGTCACAACAGGTTGACATGAAGAACTTACTTCTTTCAGTTGCTGAAGCTACTGAGAGCCTTCGGTAAAGTCCTCCTGAACAGTGGTTGAGAATACTCATGATCCAAACTCGCATGGCGAGAAGACAGTGATGATGGAATATTCTTGACAGTGGTCTAAAGAATTGTTCTTCCACTGCAGCCTTCAGTGGCGGTGAAATTTGGCATTTTAATTCACATTTCTATGGCCTAGTTTTATGTCAGAGGGGAAGGCTACAAGACTAACTTCATTATGGAGAGGGAAGTGTCTCAAAGTTACTTTTACAGTCAAAAAAGAGAGACTGTCTTAAGATGGCAGTTCAGACTACTAAAAGTGTATTACTGCTCTAAATTTCCCTTTAGGAGAGTGTCTCTGCATGGAGCAGAGGTAAATCTGAACTCATAATCATACTAACATAATTAACTTATTTTCATCTGACTATATCTTCATATTACCTCAGAGCTGTTCATAAAATGTACTTTGGGACAATCCCATAAAGTTGATTTAATAGGGAAACTCAATGACTTGCATTCTCAGTAAGAAAAGCTTCACATTACATAAAAGAAAAGAAATAAGACATTTTTCTGTAACTGCTGTTCCAATATGAAATTTGTATCTCTTTTCTCTGTCTTTGTTACCAATCTCCTGATTTTTTTCTACCCATTATAAATATCTCTACTTTCCATGCTGGATGATACTGTGCTTACCAAATCACCCCCTTGAACACATTTAAATCTGATATAAAATTAACTGCTACAGTCTTTTCTTACAAGTAGTGGGCGGGTGACTACTAAGTAATGAACAGCATATGTAAAATAACAATGATGAGAGTATCTCAAGCTTTATGTGGACCTCACCTATTTGTTGATTGCATCGTCATCTTTTCTTGTCCTTAGACTGTGAGTCCCTCAGTGAACGAGCGATGTTTTCACTTTGAGAAGTGCTAAAATATACTTTTGGCTGCCTGAATGTATTGTTTTCCCTAAATCTAAGACTGCAGATCTGCTACAGACAGTAGCTTGGAAACAAGGCTGGGTTTCATGCAATCAGAGTGCCAATACCCTGACGTCCTGAAACATTCCCACAAGCCTGTCAGGAAACAAGAGACTGAAAATGTCATTGTTTTTACTCACCATACTGCATAAAATAGGCAGAAAGATGGTTATGGTTGCCGGATTACTAACAAACTCTGTTACCAGGGACACCAAAATGCAGGCCAACAGAGTTACAGCCCAGTAGGGAAGGCTGCTGAGGGAGAGCATTTGGCGTCCAATCCATGTAGAGAGGCCAGAGGTCTGGGGAAAGGACAGAAGCACAAGAATAACTAAATACTTAGTAGGCTTGTAAAGCAGATGCTTCTCTTTGAGGCAGTTTGCGTCAGAGAATCCCACCAGCAAATAAACAAAGTTTAGGTCAATGCTTTCTGCATTTCCTTTTGTTCAGTAAACTGGATTTCACTGCAGTGCCTAATTAATAGTTGTCCATAGTAACAAAGAGATACATTTGGCAGTTAATAACATTAAAAAGTCACCAGGGCAGATCTCTCTTTCTTCAGCATGTGAACTGGAGTATTGCAAATTGGTGCTGAAGGATTGCACAGTCTGTGTAGAATTCATTCTGAGATTAAAATACAGAAATTTAGTCTTCTACATGTAGGAGTCTATAGGAGAGCTAGTGTGTATTCACTAATTATACTGAGTGTAGATATAGTCAGCAGAGCCTAGAGTATAATTTGTCCAGTCAGCGCTAGGAGCTTGACTCAGTTGCCAAATGAGGAGCATCCAGTGGCTGCTGAGAAGTTCACCCTCTGTCTGGTTAACTGTTAGTTGAGAAAGTGTGAGGTCTCCCTCTGATCCTGTGTTGTGTCTGCCAGCCTTGAAGGAATATCTAGATATTTTAAAGTATCAGAAATGGCAGATGCTTACACAATTAACTTGAGCCCTAACCATCTTTTTTGTTTGCTAGATAGCTGTCCATTGAGTGCAGGAAGTAGGGACTAGGTTATATACAAACCTGAAAGTATCCACATTGTAAACCCAAAGTGGGGAGCATACAAAGGCATAAAAATCCAGGTTTATAACTTTTTTTAGGAAGGAGGATAAATCTCAATCAGTACCTTGCATCCAGCTGCTAAGGCATAACCTCCTCCAACCAATACTACAATCTCCCAAGGCATGGTCTTCTGGAAGTCCTTCCAGGTAATGATGGGATCCAATGCGTTAATGTCTGTTGACTTTTCACCATCTCCTATATCAAAATAAAGCAAATGTGTGACCAGTATTACATTGGCCTTTTTGCAAAGATCTTCACATTTTTGATACTCATGGGGATAATGTAATATCTATGGGGGTTATCTTGAGAACGATATGTGAGAGAGGTGAAGAACCTATTTCTCTGGTTAGCTTGGCCTCAGAAAAAGAAGCATATTAATTCCAAATGACCTGACTTCCCCTTGGCTGCTCTGTTGATGTGAATAGTTGTAAACCCCTGTGTTTCGTTCAATAGATTTTGAGGGACTGTACTCTGTTCCGTATACACATGTGCAAATTATCTGTAGACTAAAAGGGTGGAGATACGATGCGATTATTTTCTCAAAGAAGGACATTTTCTCTCTTTGGTAGGCCATGAAGCTTGATAAAGTGCATTTATGTCCCTAGTTTTTATCTTAGGACATTATTTTTTTAGATGCCTTAGTCTTTTCTTGAAGTAGGAGTTAGAGAGTGTTATTTTTCCTAAATGATGCATATATGTCAGTATGAAAAATAAACATATCTATGTACATTTATAATCTCTACATAAGATTCTATGCAGACTCTATTTTCATATGGGACTGCTGAAAGCCTGTCACAGCAAACTAATCAATATCTCTGAGTGCTACCCAAACAAGAATGTGAAATAACAATCATTATTATTATCAAGAAGACCGTGAGAGAAGCATTGCCCAAAATTGGAACTTTGTCTGACATTTACTGACCTCTTTTTTGTTTACTTGATCAATGATTTCTGCTGTATAAGTGATGACAAAGTTATTTACTAGAGCTTATCTTCAGCCGATTTTGCAAACATCTGCATTATAGTTCTCCATATGGAACTTCATCCCAACCTTTCCTAAAACTCAGTCCTAAATTTTGATAACTCTGTAAACACAGAAGAGATGATGGCCTCAGATACAAGATCTGTTTGTAATCTGCTGGATGAGACAATATGAACTAAAGCAACAAAACCCCAGAGATTTGATGTAAAAAAAGCTGATATCAGAGAAGAAACTGAACCCTGACCTTCCGCAATGAAAATCTCTTCTGGGAAAGTTTTACAGAGAACAGAAAAGTATCATTAAAGCACTGGAAAATGTGCCAGATCTCTTTCTTCCTACATCCTCCTTACCTTTTCCTTTTTTTCCAAAACATGGCTTTTTTGCTGGAACGAGGAAAAGGAGAAAACCAAGAAATACAGAGACAGTGGCATCAGTCCGGTAACCTTTCCTAGGAAAGAAACAGTGGGATTATCATAAGAACACACAAATAGAAACATTTCCAAATCAGCTATATGGCTCCAGGCAGATTGTTGTAGGTGAAGTTCTATTTCCACATCTGAAATCTTACTAACAACACACTAGAAAAAATATGTCTGCACGTCAAGGATACAGATTTAATTTCTTTCCCATTTATTAAACTGACTCCAGTAGCTAACTTCAATCACGGCTCAGCAACTTTAACAATCCATTGAACAAAAAGAAATCCCTTTTGGTTTACAAATCTATTAACTCGGAGGTACAGAAAAATAGTGTGTTTATTAGAAGCAAGAAACAGCAAACACATTCTGGGGAAAGTCAAACCCTAGTGATCTTTTAGAAATGAACTGTCGATTGATTTTAAATTAAATGTTTAAAACTCAGTCTGAAAAAGTATTTTGAGGAGTGCTGAACTCAAGATCCTCAAGAAATCTGAGTATTAGAAATTATTTTTCTGTCAAAATTAAGCTGAGAAAAATTTATGCAGCAGAAACTTAAAGAAAATTTAAGTTCAAATCACTTATTCTTTTAGATATGCTTTGTGGTTTGTAGTTACTTTTAGTATAATCTGTTTCAACATTATTTAAAAAAAAAATTGCTTTGGTTACCATTCATTGTAATATTTAATTTAAATGAACATTTTCTTGATAAAATTTATCTTAAAAATAAAATTGAAAAAAAAACCCCTCTGGTTTTAATTTGAATTATAATTGCAATCTGTTCCAGTGGTACCTTCCCTATGAATGCACTAAAATGTTTTACTTTCAGAATCTGCCCATCCTGTTTTTTTACATTTGAAATGTTTATTTTACTTTCTCTAGTTAACTCACTCTGCTTACTGGGAAAGAATACAATTCAGCACCCTGAGAACAGATGTAGTTTAAAAAGCAAAAATCCTAATTTTTGAATAAAGACTTCATTTTTCATCACCTTGTTTAAAGTGGCTGATGATGTTTTATGGCCAAAAATTATTGCAGAAAGTCAGAGGATGCAAGGCCATATTCCTCTGCAGTTGTTTAGGGAATTTCACTTACTTCTCAAAAAAAGATGACCATCCTGGTACAAAGCCAGGCTCACGAGTAAACCAAAGCAAAGTCATCAGAATGAAGAAAAATCCAGTCACCATCTCAGGATAGCTAGAAATAATAAAAACAAACAAAAAAGCTAGGAATTCAATCCAACATCTGTCTGAAAACCTGAGAGCAAGTGCCAGAAGTAAGAAAGTAGAAATTGGTTTCAACAAAAAGGGTAAAAAACATATGGAAATTAGAAAAGAAGATTAGTTTGAACTAAAGAATTCTACATTTGTCTCCCAGCTGAGAACCATCTAAACCTAATAAAAAATAAGCTAAAAATTTCAGTCTGTTTTTGCAATTCAATCATTCATGGGCAAGACCTGAATGAAAAGATTTCAAAATGCTTGTTTTCTATTTGCATTATTATCCAATTAATAGTGTGGTAACAAGGTAGAGCTCATGTTACTGTTCCACTGTAAACACCTTCTATTGCACGTTTTAAAAGTGTAGAAAGTGTAAGAGCAAATGGCAATGTACATTAGCACAAATATTTTAAGCACGTGGAATAAATATAAGATTAAAAGTGACTTAGGGATACTGAATTTTAATTTAGGATAGATTCAAATTAAGTATGGTTTCGTATTTAGGCACAGTCTGAACAACAGTCTAGATTTGGAGTTAATCACTGCAAGTTGATCTGTTAAAATTTCAGTTGAACAGCCAAAAATGTTTAAGGAAGAATGGGTTTTGTGAGGTATCATCCATTTTGAAAATTTAAAAACTTGCAAAATAATCTTTTCAAGAGAGATTTCTTGCCACAATAAATAAAGTTTATGGGCAACTGAGAGGACTGGACATCTCACAATGTGGGAAATTGCTGCGAAACCTTTGTAACAGTGAATTTCTATCCACCAAAATAAGTACGTGTCTAAACTGGAAAGAGAAGTTGTTTAATGACTTAATTTACAGGCAGAGGCCAACCTTGACTCAGATGACATTTGGACCCTCGTATAAATCTGAATTCTTCCTTTTATATCCTTTTTCTTCATAAATAAATAAATTACTAAATAAATGCAAGCTTGTAACAAAATCTTTGATTTTAGTTCATTTTTGCATTTAGTTCTACTCCTATTCTGGGAAGGAAGAGAAAGACCTGACAGTTTAAGAATAATCTACATAAGCCAAAGACAACATGGAGGGCAAGAAGAAAGGATGGTCCTGCCTAGAGAGGCAAATTCCTGAGGAAGGCAGCTCCATCTTACCTAACATTTCCCAGTTTCTTATATTCTTCTTGAATTCTTCTCTCTGACATTTCTTCCCTTTTGGTTTTCTTCTTCTTGCTCACAGAACAGGTCTCTTTAAAACTGAGGTAGATAGCACAGTAAAATTAGACAAGGTTATAAAATATATATATAAAAAAATAATAGCAATGAGGCAAACTGAAAATTCCAGTTGCCAAAGGCTCCTAGGGTTGTGAGATGTGACTGGGGCAAGGCTTGATGGCAATGGGAAGGGAAATTATTACATGTGATCTTTGTGTAGTCTAATTTCCAGATCTTTTGAGAATCAATCCTAAACGTAGTAGGAATGTCCTCAGAGTGCTCAGATGATACTGACTGGTATCACTCAGCCATCCCAAGGGGTGGCCGAGCTCCCTTTGTGTATGCTTCCTCAAAGAGCTGTTGGTGGCCAGATTTTTCTGCTGCCAGAAACCTCCAAAGACTATGGCTAATTTCTATCATCACATGGAAAGACTGTGACAGAGTCCAGCTATCAATAGATTTTTTTAATGGGGGAACCATATGCTTTCCAGTCAGACTAGGGGTATCCAGCACATATGGGGCCCCGTCTGGCTTTTGAGGCCAGGTTTGACCTGCACATTCAGGATTCACTGTAAGTAAAGAGGGAAAGCTACTGAGGATCCCAATACCTTCCACGACTGGTCTACTTCTACTAATACTGGCGGTTTCTAAACCAGACATGATCAATGTGGCACCAAATCACCTCTGCCACAGAGGCCAAGGCAATCAGCCTAGTGTTTTGTCCTGGTGAAAAATGCCTGCACTTCTGCCAGGGACACACAAGCACAAGCCCATTTCATAACTGAATATATTTAAACAAAAAGTCTTAAACAGGCTTTTCATTTTGCTTGTAGAGGGACATCTATGTGACACTTGTTTTTAGCACACTTAGCACTGCCCTGCACCTACAAGTGAATTTCCTTGCAATCCTTGCTGTTAGACTCCAGGAAAATTCACCAGCAGTAATGCAGCTGCTGGAAGAGAAGAGCTATATGATTTATAATGGCCAGTTCTACAGTAAGAGTTTTACCCTTAACTCTGCTTTGCTGGCAAAAATCATTTGGTGGGCCCATTATCCTTCCCCTTTGACCTAGTCTAGAGCCTAAAAAGCAAGCCTGACATGTTGTTCCAACTCGGCCAAGTAAAACCAGATGGATGACACTGTGATTCCTAGGAAAAGAACATGAACATTTTGCAAATTCAGTAAACACTTATGCACAGGCAGCTGTTTCAACATGTTGTAAGTGTTTCCAGGCTTAGGAAGATGTGAAGGCAGAGTATTGTAGCAAAGCTCTTAACATAATATGTTCTTTAATGAACGGCAGTGAATAGGAGTCAGAGATTAAGGAGGCTTGGAATCAACCAGTACTTCTCAAAGAGTCCATAATGCTTCAGTTTCTGGTATTATTTAGAACAACATTAATCAGCATGAGGTCTTGGATGTAATGTGGAATTTCAATTATATATAAAAGGTAATTGAGGGTCCTGTTGGGGCTTGTTTCCTCTCAAGGTTAAAAAAAAAAAAAAAGGAATTATTTTAGCCTTTTAATTTGGAACTGCAATGATCAGGAGACTGACTAAGAGGAGGACATCGAGCTATTCACCTCTAAATTACCTCTTCAAATCTAGTCAAGGTCAACAGCAAGCAGAATTCATTATCATTTTATTCATTGTCTTAGATAAAATAAATTACTGATGTCAGTTCATCTTAACTTTTAAGAGTAAACTAAATCAAATTAATGCCACTTTAATTCTGACTAAATATGTCTGCACCACAATTTAATGCAGATTAACTAATCCATTCTAAATGCACACATTTAGTCAATTTTCATTAACTTTCTTGAATGCCTCTCCAAAGAGAATACGTGGTACAAATGAACTAGGAGACTGAGCCCTGCTCTTATTTTGAGGCTAAGGGACTTACTGGTATCAAAAGGTATTCGTCTCTTATGCTGTGAGTCCTTTCCACTTTAAGAAGAAATATATATGGAATCTGTTTACCTTTAATTTTAGGTGGTTATACATTAATTTCATTGAGCTGAGGGCAGATCTGAAAAGTGACTTGTCCACTTGCAGCTATTTTTCTGTTTATCTTTTAAGCTGTACTTTTCCAAAAGGACTCCTAACAAGATTTTAGGCGCACCACTCCTCATGGTCATGAGAGTCAAAAAATCAGTTGAGTGCATCATAAGGATTTCCACCAGCAATACCTAGGCATTTCACTCTCAAGCCGTGATACTGCACACTGCTGTCTATGCAGCACAGCTAAGCAATAAGATTTCCTCTGGTAATTGTTCTGGCAAGAAGAAGGAAGTTGTGCCTTAGTTTTTGTCATTTGCAACTAGAAACATCTTTATAAGACGTGTTCTGGAGGAGACACCTTTGCCCTGCTTTCATAATCCATGTATCTTGAACAACCTGCACTCACTTGCAACCCAGGAACAGCCAATGCATCCAGAACCAAGTCAGGACCAACATGATGAGGGAGATGGGGAAACTGAACAAAAACCAGGTTCCAAAATTCACCACCTCAGCATTTGGGTAGTGGCTGTAAAGGAAAGAAAGGATGCACAGGAAGTTAGAACAGTAAAAGGACAGGCACCTCCAATACGCATAGATGCACACACACATATGTGTATGTATATTTGTCATGGCATGAATGAGAAATTGCATCAGTATGTATTTGCAACAGCTGCATCACATGTGCATATTGAAAACAATTGCCAAAGAATGTCAATCACGGCCGGTGCCTGACCACCAGATGAGGCATATAGCACTTCACACCGTTAAGACCAAATGGTCTGGATTGTCTAGCCAGCTTCAAAAACCCTTAGAGTTACCGGGAGTGAAATTCTGGCCCTACCTGTGGTTTTTGTTAAATTTCTTTTTAGTGTCAGCAGACTTAAGCATGATTTCACCTGGAATACTTTTGTATGTCTTACTGTGGAGGATGCAAATAATGACTATAGTCTGTTGGGCTCTGACTATGTGTCTGATATGTGCATTTGATGGAACTGTTGTAACAACAAGATCTTTGGAAATTCTGTAAAATCCAAATCCTTGGGTTAAGGATGGCTTCTGAAATTAGTTTTCTTTGCTACCACCATTCCAGAGAGAAAAATGAAGTATACCATGACAGCAGATGATCAGAATCAGGTTAGAGCTTGGACGCATATCTGTGAATGAAAAGTACCACCAGTCTTCTGACAGCAGTAACATTCATGTCTTTGGGAGCCCTAGGCATATATGATAAAGTAAATACTCAGCTGATCAGAGAGCTGCTTCCCATCTTCTCTGAAGCAAAGGTGTAAAGCCACGTTTCTAAGTTTATTTAATTTTGCCCTACATGTTGAACAGACCACTAGTGATGCCTCTAGGTTCACCATAAAAAATCCCTTTCTAAGAATCAATAGAACAACTCAAAACTGATTTTATGACATTTCTTCTTTTGTATTTCCTTTGTCTTCTTTGCTGAATCTCCATGGCCTTAATGTTTACTTTAATGTCATGGGTGTCTGCTGCCTTCATGATAATCAGTTTGTTAAATCAAAAGAACTTGCTGAGGGATTTTTATTTTGCATGGGAGAAAGACATGGATATGTATTAACTTAATCTCCCCCTTTCATTGACTAGCCATTAATAATAACATTAGAGTAGAGGAGGAAACAAAATTGCCTTCAGAGACACTGTCTTACGAGGGTTCTTTGAGGTAGTAAATAATCCATGGGGAAAATCGGGAAAGCCACAGAGATGATAATGACCCAACAACCACTCTCACACAACCACTTACTTGTTGAAGTGCTCTAAGAATATGAGGCTAGTGGAGGTCCCTATGATGGTTGTCAGTCCTCCGATCGTTGCCGCGTAGGAGATACTCAGTGAGAGGCATTTACAGACCATGTGGTCATGTCTGGTCTGATACCGATACTTCGTGCTCAGGCCCAGTTCTGAGGGCTTAGGAGGCAGGACCAGTATCTGAGCCTGTGAGGGGATACATTCACCAAAGAAAGCAAGTGATCAGAACAGCAGCCCAGCTTGCTCTAATGCCATGGTGATACTGGTCCCAGAAAAACAACAGGTTTGCGTAAGAAGGGGCAGGTTTTTTTCACAGGGATTAACTGGGATCAAAACCTGAAACATATCCAGCAGCCTGAAATTGCCTGGTGTGTGGCAGAAATATGGGACAAACAGTAATCGGACTTCTGGCTATGGTTTGGGCCAGCTCCCGTTCCGACTGGAATCTCAGTGGGATACCAAAAGCCTTTGTGGTCCGCAGGGGTGACATGCCAGCACTGCAGCAGTAGGAATCCATAATCCTTGAGGCTTATGAGCAGCCACCAGACAAATGCTTAGTGGACTTTTTACACTTATACTGGCTCAGGGCCTCTAATTAGGAATGGAGTGCTAGGCGTCTCAGAAATGGAATGAAAAAGTCTAGGCAATGGGAATATGGAACAAAAAGTTACAGGAAAACATTGCTGCAAAAGAAACGTTCTTAGCAGGAAAGTCTCCACGTTGGTAAATCAAATTCTTGTACCGGAAAAAAGAGGTGCAGTACTTCAAGGTACTTCACATGCAACTCAAGGCCATAATTTGGGATCAGGAAAAAGGCAGAAAGTGGTTCAGATAGATTTGCTATATTTATTAATTTGGATTTGGGTTTATGTAGTAAAATGTTATGCTATAGGTTCATCATCATCATGATGATACCCTGGCTAAAATCCCTGTAGTTTAAAAGTGACGTGAGTATATTATAAAATAACCACAGAATGTGAATGGCAAATGAATATTAGAGGAAATAAAGTATCAGGAGCAGCACATTAGCCTTTTTTTGAAACATACACTCAGATTCTTTTGAACTGTGAATGCAAATTTGTGTTGATTTTAGCCTAATCTTTCCTGGATGTCATTTTATGCCATTAAGATACTATGAAACTGTAGTCCAAAAAGCAATCACTTTTTGGATCCACTTAAGAGGAGCAGAAATACTGCAATGGACTGATGTAATGGAGATTTTTGAGGTGGATATTTGTCAAGACAAAATGGAGGTGGATACTAAGACTACCTAATGAACTGGCTGAACAGTTAAAGGGTCCGTGCCTGTTGGTGATTTACTTCTGAGCAGGATTGTTATTTTTGAGTTGGGCTATCTTCCAAGGAGGCTTTGCAAAAATAATGTGGGTAGAACAGCCAAATAAGAATGGAAACTTGTGATCACAATGTAAAGCTAAGTGAATTGTAGTAGCCATTTGGAGAGGGTGTTTGAAAATACCTGTGCTGGGGGCATCTAAGTGGGAGTAAGAACTAGCAAAGGGCAATGACTGCTGTAAAATGATGGTGAATGATTCCATGTAACGCAGCTCACAAGGAACAAGTACTAGACAGTGGGGAATGGGTTGATGTCCACGTCTCTCTTTTCATTCACTCCCTGGACCTAACAATCTGCTTACCTGAGGTAGGTGCTGCCCATTGCTCTTAGAATTCATCGTTCCAATAGGGTTGGCTATCATGTGCACACCGTTCATACTCTGTAGGGAAGCAAATGCCTTTGGATTAACCTTTCTTCTGTTCCTAGAGGGGTTTAGATTACAACTGCTAATACTTTAAAAATCATGGGAAGTGGTCTTTTGAAAAACAAATAAACAAACGAACAAACAAAACAACCCACTAAAATTTCAGCTGTAAACTTTATACCAGAAAAAAAAAAGGTTTTCGAAAAACCCAATAACCTGATCCAAAGTGATCTTAAAAATCAGATTATAATAAATTTAGGTATTCTCCCTCTGCCATGTAGGAGAATCTAACAGATCCTTTGCTAGAGGCTATGACTTTGTGATATGTGTAGGTTGTTCTAGTAACTGAAGTGTCTCAGCTGCAATACCTGGACAATAAAAAAATCATATCTGAACTTGCTAGAAACCATATGGAATTGTTAGTTTGCTGACTTCATCTCAAGATCTCCAGTCATAAGTACAACAAACAGTACAGAGTTAGTGTTTCCCGGCTTGATTTGGTCTAATAGGTTAAATACAAAGCAGGACATTCTGCAATACATATTGTCTGCCACCAACGACTACTTGTTTGAAATAAAGGAAACAGTAGTTTGCTGCGGAGCTATGTGGACTCTGCTCTGATGGTTCCTGCATTAGGAGACAGTGTAGCTCAGAAGATACTACCTATGACAATACCTTTGAGTGCATCAAGGAGCTGAAGTCAGTAGTAGTAGCACTAAAAACAAAGAAAGGAAAATATACTTTAAAAATGCCTTTTTACCCAGCTCCCTCAAAAGGTGCACATCATGGGTAGGAGGGGCAACATCTGCAGGAAAACTAGTGCCTATTGAAATGGTGAAGAATACCATTTATTAGTACCTACTATGTGGTGTCTTGACCAGATATATGTGTGTTCATTATGTTTCATAGCTCTGTCTCTACCTGTATAGCAATGAGGTTCCACCTCCATGAAAGAAAAAATACATGTTCTAGGTAGTATGTACTCCATTCTAGGAACGGACTCAGTTCACAGCGGAGTGAATCACCGGGCAATCCAGTGTTATTGCTGTCTTGTTTTAGTGAGAAAAAGCTTTAATGAGATCCAGACCATCACATTAACCCCATTTCTAATATAAGCCTTCCTTGTCAGTCATGTCTAAAATATTAACTTGTAAGCTTCTGCTTGCCCTTCCTGTCTCTACTCCTAGGTTCATTTCATTGCAACCTGTGTAGGGCTCAAATCTTCAGTCGTGATGTACAGGGTTCATTCTTACTCCTCATTGATGAAGATAAGCTCCAGTGAAGGCTGGCCATGCTTTTCGCTGAGACCTGCAACAAAGGAAGAGAAAGCAGCCTTTGGGGTAAGGACTGAGCTGAGTCCCTGGGCCACACCACTGAATGAGGAGAAACTATTGCAAACAAAAGCTTTTCCAAACTGCCTCAGGTAGTCTGTGACCCTTATGCAGCATTTTATTGTGTCATATTGTCCTGATCATGTGCCTACGTATAATAAGAAAGGTTAGATGACATCATTTTCAGCCTGGGAACTGTGAATTGAAAGAAAAGAGAGATTCTTTTCTTCCCAAATCCTTTCTTTCTGGGAAGGAATGAACAAAACCAACCTTAGAGGTCTTATAATACTTTTTTTTTGTGGCACCTGCTCTGACCTGGGCAACCTCAAAGGGCAGGGGTAGAATGAGCAAATGTGGGATTTTCACAGAGCACAGTTTTGGGCCTCTTCTATATTTCTTTGACTTTCTTCTCAGAGGTTTCCTTACAACCCTGTAAAACCCTATGATCTAAGAGCTCATCACACACAAACTCCAGTACATACCCTAATTCAACATAAATAGTTTCTCAACTCCAGTTCTCCCATCACACCTTGAAACTTTCATTTTTCAAAAGAAATATCATAGTACAAAAAGAAAGAGTACCTATCACAATCTTTGACAGTGCAACTCAGACAGCTCTGACCTCGATAGAATTTGAACCATGTGTATCAACAAGTCTTATCACTGATAAACAAATGAGGAAAGAATGGCCAATATTGACAAATACCTATTGGCTCGTTTTCTTCAATAATGGTGCTGCCTGCAGTACTGATGACCTCGTGCTCCTCCTCAGCATTCACTAGCTCCTGGAGCACTGCCTCCACGATTGGCATCACCATGGCTGTGGTGGATGTGTTGGAAAGCCACATGGAGAGCACCGTGGTGCAACACATAAAGCAAAGAAGCAACCTGGAGTACAACACAGGGAAACCTTCTTGAGGCACTTTCAAAAATATTCAAGGCCTCCTTGCCTAACATTTTCATTAGTCAACTGATTGATAACTACACGGGGGCTATTCCTTTTTGTGGGTGCCAAAATACCATGCTGTGCACAGATAAAATACAGCCTTGTGCTGAGAACTGTCATAAGACAATGCATAATTGGAAGGCATCTGCTGCCCCACCTAGAGATTACCATGTGACATGAGAAACAATTTTCAGAGTATCCGGGATTTAAACATCCTTTTCTGTTTGCTAAACAGCAGACAAAGAAGGAACAGAGAGATAAAAATCGGTATCAGGAAAAAAAGAGAAAGCAAAGGAACAACAAGCCAAGGAGTAGGAGGTGGTGAAAAGAAGATGAGAAAATTTGTAAGCTTTCAAACTCTGAGAGGAAAGGTGGGTAGGAAAAAGAGACCCAAACCAAGCTAGGTTTTGGCCCTGGATGGGAAAGTTGGAGTTGTTATTTGCTCTTTCAAGCTGCTGCTATCAGCCTCGGACTACCCCAAAGTCAGAGGTTCACTCACATGCCTGGCTTTGCTCCAGCCATCATGACCATACGCAGGGCGATTCGCTTGTGGAGATTCCACTTTTCTACAGAAGCTGCCACACAGATCACACCCATGAGGAGCAAAGTTGTGTTCTTGAAATATTCAGCAGCCACCTGCATTCAGGGCAAGGGGGAAACAGTCAGTTAAAAAAGCAGTAAACAGCCTAAACAGAGAGCATGCTGACTGAGAAGATGTATAGTACTGTAGACTTTTTCCCCCTAGAGAAAGAATGACAGGGAGATGGAGAACATGAAGAATTCATTAGTCAAAATGTTCTCTTTAATCTCTTTCATGTTGCATTTACAAATAGCAAGGCTCTATATGGACTTGTTTGTAAGTTTCCTCAGCTTTGAAGAGATCAAGAGAAATTTTACTTCTTTGAGAAGGATTTTCACTGCCTGCAGTTGATGATACTCAGACACAGACTGAAACTGCCACAGACAAACCTCTGCACTGAAGGCAACTAGTATATGTGCTTCATCTGCTTTCTGGAGATGTTGTTGTCTATCTATCTTGTTTGTTTTTCTTATGTCTTGTTCAACTGTTGGGCAACATGTGGCATCCTTAGAACCTACAGCTTCAGGAAAAGTCCTTTGGGACATGCTGTCCGCATGCAATAAAATAAGGCTGGGATATTGCTGTGATGATCCACAAACCCTGTGCCAGAACTTTTCACAACGGAAATCCATCTCCATTGTACCATGAAAATAGGGCAAAAGTTTAAAAAAAAGTGAACTCTAATTTCAGGGGATGACCAAAAATCATCATCTGGCTCAGGAAAAAATTCAGAGACCATGCATGGTCCTCCAAAATGGCATTCTTGAATGTGTGGCTTCCTAAGACGTGAGAAGATGTTCTGTGACATGACTGCAAAAATAACGAATGAAGCAAACCAAAACATTCGCTCTCTCTCATGTAAAAGCAAACAAAATGGGAGAAAAGTTATAAACAAATGCTTGAAGTCTAGTTAAATTTTTCATTTCGTTCTGGTGCAATCGTTCCCAAGCTGTTGCTTGAATATTTTTCCAAAACCATAGTTTCTTCAGTTTAAAACTATTCCTCTAGCCAAATGTAGGTGTCAGCATTTTAAAACAATTAAAATCAGTACAAACAGTATTTTTTCCATTGTCCTTAGTTATACTGACGCTCCTCCATAAAAGTTCAAGAATGACACTAGTGTTATTTCATGAAAGCTGCAGCAAGTTAAGTATTTAATTATATTTATTTAACAAATAACTGTGGTGACCTAAATAGCCTTGGCCATCATAGTTGCATGCCAGAACTTTTAAATATCACTTTTTTGGCTTTCTTCCACTGGTCTTTCTCATTAACTTTCTGTATTTTCCTGGTACCTTGTTAAAAAAAGGTCTTGAACTGAATGAAAAGAATCCATCAAGCCAGCAGTGCAAAGAATCTGTTGTTTTCCTTTATTCCTTTCACAGTCATTTTGGAGAAACAAGTGAATAATAATATTCTTATTAATACACACGTACACATGTATGACACACTGCTCATGTTCTTCAGCCCATGTGAGTTATTTGTAGCTTAAACTGCTAGGCAAGAGCCCTGGGTTTCTATGACACTCCAGAACAGCAGACTGGAAATACTGCAGCAGCATCAGAGTTGTTTATTTTAAAATACAGGGATTTATTTCTGTTCCTAAAACAAATGATAAATTCTCCGCAGTAGTCCCACTGCCATTTCATTTGATATTATATTGGATTTCTGTCAGCCTACCCTTAAATTTTCCTTCTTCAATATGCTGCAGAATTTTGTAATGAAAATGTGTAACTACTTTACCTTTATTTTAGAAAAAAAAAAAAAATCCTGAAAATATTTAAGTGTATTGGTATGGAAATGGACCTGATTATATTCCAGAGTTGTTACACCATTGGGAGAAATAAGGCAGGTCATAAAACTCTTTGTTCATGCTTGACTCCATCTGTTTATGGGCATGCCCAGTGCCAGATTGTGTTGGAAATTCAACAATTTTATGGTTGCGATATATTCTTCTGTGTTCCTATACGAACTTCTAGCCCTTATAAATCAAGTGTGATGCCCTCTCACTCCCCAAAAAGAGACAGAAAAAAGCAAGGAAAAATAAGCTGTAGGTAAAATAAAATAAATTCTTGGCATATAATGAAAGATATCATTCACCAAAAACTCAAGTAAGCAAATTCAGAACTGACCAAAGAGACTTTTTTGTACAGCTCCTCCTTTGCCTTAGAACTCATGGCTACACAGCAGCACTAAGGTTACAGCTTGGAAAAAGGAATAGACAATCACATGGATAACACAATTACCTAGCCTTGTACAATAAATGGTAATTCTTTTTAGAATATCTAGCCTCATGCTTTATGCGTAGTCTAAAATTAATGTAATTGGAAGGAAAATTTACAGTTTATCGCATAACTGGTGTTTACATGGCTTTGGAGGAGGGGAAAGTTGGGATCCTTTAAAGCAATTGGTTTTGGAAATTGTTGGTGATGCCATAGCTGGCAGGATAGACACCTCTCTTTACTAATATAGCCATTCCTATATGAGTCTTCAGTAAAAGAAAGAGCTGGTAGGCCCAAGTTACAAGATGTACACTTCTTCCTCCCACACTTTTTAGTCTTTCTGTTCCACTAAGTTTAGTTTTATTCAAATAATTAACTGAGACTACGAAAATTAAATGACAAAAAAGTGCATACTAACCTCACTGGACTTCATGACTCCAAAAAGTGGGTATAAGAAAGCCGGAACTAAGGCTGCTGCACCAAGAGGTACCGCTTCAGAGACCCAGTATACAGCTGTCACAATCAGCACGTAGGCACACGAGGCTTCCTGTAGGGAGAAGGCATGGTGGTTACGTGTTACAGTCGCACCACCTGCTGTGAAACCCTTTGTGAACACATTCGTAGGACTCATCGGACTGAAGGTGCCTGGACTTGAGAAACTCAACAAGGACTGCATGAGGGCCTCCTAAGGCACAGCTGTTTGGGTCTGAATCTAGGTGACCATCAAAAAAGGCCAGTTCCTAAAGATGATGTTAATGAAAGATTTTGCACATAGGGCAAAACATTGGGATAAATGGATTTATAACCAAAATGATGGTTCCAAGTGCATTTTTCCTTTCCTTTTCTCAAATTTGAAACCAGCTCCTGTTCTGGGTCTAACTGACAGTTATATAGAAAATAAGATTTACCCCAGCTATAAATCTACATGTTCTTCATTATTCACTGGATATTCTGTATGAACTTATTGAGCCATAAGGACTCACAGGTCACAATGGCTATTGTTCAGAAGATTCACCGTTCACAAATGCTATTTGAGTGTGTTAAAATATAATTTTGTTACTTTTGTTTCCTCACTGGATGACTCCCAAATTAAGCAGCTTTCAAGAAGTCACACAAGCAATTCCCACAGATCCTTGGGCAAATCAATGAGCATGTATTAGACTTCAGTTTTGTGAACAAGATGGTAAAGTCTAAAGTAAGACTATACGGGAACAGGGGTTTAATGGAATGAATTAATAGCTTGTATTTAAATTCGTATTTATACATATCCTTTTTACATTACCCTAACAAAGAGCCACAATCAGATATTCTTTTTTAATACTTTTAGTACTTTTAGTTCTTTTTTAGTTTATAGTAATAACAGGCAGAACGCAGCCCAGAGAAAAAGTTAAGATAGATCACTGTGTGTCATTTCCTTTGCTTGCTTAAAAATTGCAGCCAAGCTTGTGTTTAAATTAACTGACAGATATTGCTCTGAATCCTATTTCAGAAAAGTGTAACATTAAACAGTTCTGATTCAAGTAAGCAGGGCCACAAAAATACCTGAAATAGTAAGGTTACAAGGAAAAATAATTTCCTTGAATCAGATAAACTCCAATTACTTTAGAGAAAATGAAGAGTATTTGAAGGGCCGTCAGAGAAATTTATCATTCTTTATGGATGGACAAGTACTCTGAACCACACAGAAATGTGCATATTTATTTCTCTTGCTTATCTGTTATAGAAAAGTGGTTTAGGTTTTTCGCTCTCCTGTACATGTTTCACTAGTCCTCTGTAATCATGTCCTTCAGCAAAACATCCCGATAGAAGGTTGTATTGCAGTTGTAGCTTCATTGCTGCCAAGAAAAAATTATATGAGGGGCTAGAAAAGGGTGGCTTGGAATGGATGAGATCAGAGGTGGGGTTTTAATATTCATGGATTCTGTATATGTATATGTATAAAATGGAATTGCTGTGCTGTTTGAAAAACCGAAGACAAGTGTTCACTCAGTAAAAAAATGAAACAAATAATTTTGATTTAAAGATGGAAATGATTTAAGAACTGAGATGACAGGTATTGGAGATTTTTAGTAATCTCTACTAGGAAGACAAAAGTATTTTAGAGGAGAGTAACATTGCAGATGAATTGGCTCATAAACATTAGCCAACTTGCTGCTCAGTCACCTTTAACTACATTATACTTTGTGGTTAATATTCCACAGACGGCAGAGCATAGTGTCATTTTTGTGACCCAGTGACTATTTGAGACTTTTTTTTTAACTTATTAATTTCTTTTAACAAACTACTAGTTTGCACGGGCTCTCTATGATATCCAGAAGTTGTCTGAGGAGAAAAATAAAAATGCCTTTTAATGAAAAAGCATTGATTTTTATTTTAAAGCAGTGCGGATATAAGATCCAAGACATATATTTTGCCAAAATTCATAAAATTAATTTCATCTTAACCTGAATTCAAACTATTTTCTCACTCCAAAAACATACTTTTCTGTAATTTCTTTGAGCATAAATCGTTATTTTCTATTGCTCCTCTGTGCGTAGTGATAAAGTAGACTAATAGTGGAAATGGAATAGGACAAAGGCAAGTTGCATCTCTGTCAAAATCTAGCTGGGATGGGCACTGGACCTTTTTGTTTCCTATACTTTAGGCTGTAATCCGCTTACAAACAAAACTCAAATAAAGCACACTTTTAAATGGTATAAAACCGGGTCACAAGTACTAGGAAAGCCAAGTTTGATAATCTCCACTAGAAACTTAATCAGCTTGTCTAGCAACTTTCTTTATTTATTTTCTCAGTGCTTTAAACAAGCTTGTTTCCATGAGAAACCATAATAATCTCTGCTATTTAATTGAACTGAATTTATATATTTAATTAATGGTTACCAGAGCTACTAAGTACTGGACTGAAGTAGCAGCTGTATTATTTTAACTGTTTCACCCTTCTCACTTTGTGTTGTACAGCTGAACATTACTGTTAAGCCTGCCTCAGGGCTTGAAGCAGGACCAGAAGAACATGTGAAGGCTGGAGGGACTGCCACTTATCTTCAGTCAGTCCCTTGGGGAAAAGAAAAAAGGAGATGAAACGAAGCCATGGCTGAAAATTCCACAGTAAGGGTCATGCATAAAACTTTTGTAACTCA
The DNA here is from genome assembly GCA_013400135.1 of Rhinoptilus africanus. Taxonomy (NCBI): domain Eukaryota; kingdom Metazoa; phylum Chordata; class Aves; order Charadriiformes; family Glareolidae; genus Rhinoptilus; species Rhinoptilus africanus. Next base: position 156,417 of record VXBO01005782.1, read on the forward strand.
AACATCTGAGGATCTCAGAATGATTAAAAAGAATAAACTGTGCTAGAGATTTTCCCACTTAAGGGTGTGCATTGCATACCTTGCATGCAGGCACGTGGTTAAGCTGTGCAAAGAGGTAGTCTGGCCTCTGGACTACCATCTTTGAGCTGATGGAGTCACACTATAATTCCCTCCCTTCAGCTTGTGCAAATAAAACCAAAGGTTAATGAAAGTATGCCATCTGTGGCTATTCAGAGCATGTTTTGTGCTTTAAGGCCCCTTCTGCTGACTTGGCATGTCAAAGTGTCAACATCACCTGGTGCTGCAGGTCTCAACAGCTTACAACAGCTCTTACTGACTTTTGAGGAGTCATCCCTGTGTCCTTCATTGGGTTCAGTGTGGTCACAGGATCAGCAGTCAAAGGAGACCCTGGCCACAACTGTCTGGATTCATGTGGCATGCTTTATGGTATCACTGGTGGCTTTATGGAAAAAGATGAAAAAAAAAAAAAAGAGAAAGAAGAAAAACTGCTCCCATATCACTGTTAACAATGAGGGAAGTAAGGAAAGAATGAAAGAGACTCACACTTTGTAATGAACTCAGTGTTTTTTTCTGTATGTGTCATGACCTGAAAGGCACTTATGTGTGTCCCAAACATTCTGTACAAGTCATAGTTCAGATATAAATTTTGGAAAGGGAAGAAGAATTCAAGCAAATTTTCTCAGGTTTACTTTTTACCCAACCTTTTCTTGCCATAAAATAATAGAAAAGAAGCCATGGACATTATTCCCATAAGCCATATCTACAAACAGTTCTGAGTCCTCATGTTCCCTTTCATCACTCTTGTCACCACACATGAAATGCTCCTTTGACATTTCCAGAGTTGTGCCGATATCGTCAAAGAAGCTGCAAGCTGATGTTCTGCAGAAATGCAAATGTAAACCACCTGGTAATTCTGAGCTCTAGAAGAAAGACAGAAAACTAATATAATTGTTTGATAAATGAAAATATAAGTAAGTCAGCAGGTGAAAAATATAATCTTCAGGTTTAAGAAGTAATCATAGTCATGGGTTGTAACAAAGTAAATACTACACTAAACCACTTGAATAGCGTATTGTCCACTGAGTTTATTTGATATAGATGTTTTCTTAATAGCATTATAAACATTTATCCAACTCGGGGTCAGATTCACTGCTATACTTTGCCATCTGTGGTCATTCATGTATGTATAAAGTGGATGTAAAACATCATCTGATAGCTTTTCGTATCACTTTGCAGTAAAGCCACACCATGAGGTGCAGAGTAATAGCGCAGAGGAGCTTGTACTGTACAATAGCAATTCTTGCAGCTATACTGACAGTGAACATCTGTTTTAGCACCCATATAATGCTATTACAATTCCCTTCGTTATTAGAATTTCCTTATTGCATTCTGTGCCTCTGAATCCAGTAGCAAGCAAATATGAGTGACAAATTTTAGTGCAGTGAATCTCATGTTTCCTAGGAGAGTTTTTTAAGGGACATAGAGCATGCTGCAGTTGTGGTGCCATATGGGAATGTCAGGGAGTATCTGTTCTTATGTTGCCCTTCCAGTGACACTGGGGGAGATTAAACCCTTTGTTAAAACAAGCCTCTGTGAAATGGTGAGCCTTGCTGTTCTCTGAAGAAGAGCATAGTTGTCTGTCGTTCATTCCCTCCCAAGAGAGATAGAAAACTACTATAAGAGGACAGTCGAGATATACATTGAAGTTCAGAGCAGGAAAACTCATTCAAAGTGCAACGTACAGTTCAGGGGTGTAGGAACATTTCCTTTCTGTGAAACATTTCCTTTTCAAACAAAATACTAGAGTTTTATTTTTGAAAAATGCTATACAATTTCTAATCCTTTGCATTTCTATTTGATAAAGTAGTAGTATTCATAAATCCTCTGGTACAAGAAAGAAGAATTAATCTTCTAGGAGGAAGGAATGGAAATTGCTGCACCATCTGGCCAGATTTATGCCTGGCGCTACGGGAGCACCAGCTGCAAAATTTTTGATACATTGCAAATTTTGGTAAGGTAAACATCACCATCTCTGTAAGTTAGAAAAATGTTATTCTATGGTTTACAACTGCAGAGGCATGCATAGAGAAGAGATAACCACATGGCCAAGGGTACTCAGTAGCTCCAAAACAATATCAGGAATGCAGCTGCATTCACTCCCATTCCCTGGTCTTTGTGTTAAGCACCGACTATTCCCTCCTTTGTATTGTTGTGTATGTCTCTGAGCAATCATTTATTAGCCACAACCAGAGCTGCAATGTTTCAGGAGAGGTGCCTACACCTGCTTTGGAATAATGGACACCATATGTGGCCCCATATGTCTGTCACTGGGTCTTAGCTCCTGCCTCACTTGAATTGCTGTCCTATAAACCCAGGCTAAATTGAAGGTTCCTCCATGCATACTTATTATTAAAAACTAAAGACACTACAAATATTCCTTTTAAAGAGCTCTCCTTAAAGAAAATTTTATTGGATATGTTTGTTCTGTTCCCTCTTACACACACACATTATTGTAGAAAAAGAAGAGGTACAGTATTTCTGCTTTAAAGCAGTGCTTTACTACCTTCACCTGGTTCTTCAGCTCTGCCTGTGATAAGACTCAAGGTAGCTCTGGTTCTTACTGCGAAGACTTCTCAGTGACCTTCCCAGTCCTTCAAATTTGAGTCCTAGATTTTTCTAAGAGCAATGCATATTTAGGTCTTTGCATTTCTTTTTGCACACTTATCCAGCATGACTACCTGTTGCACTCAGAGACTTTGTTAAATAGAAAATAAAAATGTACTTACGCTGCTGGGACATAAAAGCGGCAGAGGAAGCAGCAGAAGTGGAATGAGAACAACAAGCAAGAGGTTTCTGGATCTGAGAATTTCCTTCATCATTGCCATACTCCTTTACTTTCTGTTGGCTTCCTTCTCCTTGGGTTGCTGCTCCGGTTCCTTAGATACTCTGACTTCCACTTCACGATTTCTTTCACCTGTACTCAATTTTCCCTGAAAGGTGTCTCACTGCCTCATTTCCTGTTCCCCAGCAGTCACCTAAAATAGCTTTCTTAATTTGTTTATTCTTCAATCTGTTGTTTTGAAAAGAAACCTTAATGATTTTTCAATTAAAAAGACATTTAAGTAGGGCTCACCACCACATCCAAGTTATTATCACACCATAACATACAGAGGTTTGCAAGTTGGAGCATAGTGATCTTTTGACAATTTTTCTTTTTAATTCAGAATCACAGGTGTAGATGGGCCGCATTCTTATCCCTATGTTTTCAAAGGTTTTTTTCTTCCATCATCCAGCAATGTAATTCTTTTTTTTTGTTAACTGGGCAAGATATGTTTCAGGCTCCTTCTTTTCCTCCTGTTTGATAGTCTGAATGTCTCAAATACAAGTTTCTTTTCTGATGGAAAATTATTAAAACCAAAAATCTCTTGTTCAGTACACAGAAGCAAACTTGCAGGTATTCCTTCTTTAAAAAAATAAAAATGAAACCATCTACAGCTTCTCCAGATTTTGTCTCTTTGCTATAGTTTCAGCTTCTACTTTGTATCTACCTTTACCCTACTTTTGCCCTGAGCCTGGAATTCACAAGGCGGCAATTCCAACACAGATTATACTTGGTCTGAAGATAAAAAACTTGTTAAAAAGCTTCATGCAACTCTAATTGACCAATGAGGACTGTGGAAGGTGGTAGTTGCTCCACCCATTGTCCAAAACCCAGTCAGAACATTTGAGAAAATCAGCAGCCTCCTCTTTCTGACACGCACACAAACAAACAAAAAGGTCTTTTTTAGTTGCTGAACAGTGTTATTGTTTCAGTACTGGTGATAAATAAATAATCATTGTTTTCTAGACAGTATCTTTTGTCTTTCATGTTTCTTCCATCCTGATCCATGAACATCACTTATTCATAAGGCATGGGCTGATCTCTGTAGTGATTCATGTGCCTTCAGTAACGGTAGGATTCAGACTGAAATTGAGAATTTTTAGGCTTTCACTCTAGTCTTCTAGGGGAGAAACATTTCTACAACTCTGCTATTATTAATGCTCTCTGTAGGGCAGAAAGTTCTGGAGGTTTAGGACTGAATCCATTGGTTGGTTGCATGCACGACCTGCAGATAGACATCCGTTTGCCCTGTAACTCATAAGAAGACACATATCTAGGGCTCTCCATGCTCCCAAACCTTGCTATCATCTACCCACATTTTAATAGTCAGACACAAACTGAGCTCCCCAGCCTGAACTAGGATGCCTCTGGGATGCTGAGTCCTGAAGAACTGGCAAAGGCAGCTGTGCAGAGGAAGTTGATGTGCAGCATGAATTCTTCCTGAAATTAGTAATTGTATCTAAGATTGTGTAACATTTATGTACCTTGAAACTGCCATCAAACAACAGCACCTTGTTTAGCAATTTGTTCTGGAAGCAAAAATATGAAGATTTTGTGTTGGCAATACAATCCCAATTTGTATCTATTTTGTCAGTTGTGTCAGAGAAACTAAAAGAATGTCAAAGAAACTAAAACTAACAAATTAAAATGTATCTTCTTTTAAATAAAAAAATCTGTTTTATTTCATTTTTTTATAATCTGTAAAATCAAAGGGCGGATAAAAGGTACCATTTAGAGGCAATGGCTCTTTACACCATGACAGAACTGTCTATAAACATGACTCAGTCTGAAGGAATGAGATAGAAACAAAGATAGGGAGAGCTAACAGTCTTTCCCTCCTGTATGAGCAGGCAAACTACGCCTGTGTCTTAAACAATACTGAAGAAGGGAAGCTTTCCTAAGCCCAAAGAGCTGCCCTGGTGCAAAGTGCTCCTTCCCACTTGAACTCTGGAAAAAGGAGGCACACTTGTTCCTATTTATTACCTCCTCCTGCCTGTTAGGGGGAAGGGCTGTCCCCCCTTCTCTCCTCTACTTGAAGAGTTTTGCAGAGTGAGATAACCAATTACCCATGCTGCAAGTTGCTAAATAGTAAATCTGCTGCTGCTGAAATCAATACACTGCAATTAGTTTTATGTAGAATCTTTTTATTATTACATTGACAGTCTCTTAAATTAACCTGGGCAGTCCAAGCAGACTCCCAAGAAATAGATCTCTTTTCCTACACTACACACAGTGATGGGAGGAGGGAAAGAAACTCAGAAAGACTTTATTTTCTGTTGGGGAGGTAAAGGTTTCAATTACCAATTTGTAAGGTACAGGAAGGTGCGTATGCCATAGGGAATGATCGGATATTCAAAACTATCTGTAGTTTTTTTCCATGGGATACTTACTGTTGAGTAAACTGACTGCTGGACAGTCCTGCTGTGGATCGAGAAAAATGCCTAGGAGGTATTTGTCTGGATGGCAACTGCTACTAATTAGTACTCGCTGTGGTGCTCTTTCTTGTTATCTTTGCAAACTTGGAGTCACTGACTGTAAGGGATTTATGAGTTGCCCTGGTTCCAGGCTCTTCCGGCAAGTGGTGCTTCAGGGAGCCAAGAAGAAGCAGAGCTGGAAAGGCAGGAGTGCACTCCTTGGCATTTCCCCTGCCTGTGTTTATAAAGCATAGTGTGGGAAGAAAGCACAAACAGGTCGTCAGTGTTTATGCTGAAGGCTTCAAGGGTATGTGGACTGTAGCGCAAGGTTGCTTTGAGGACACTGAGCAGTGTGCGCAAGTAGAGGAGACGGAGATATGTGTGTCTCATAGCTTTGTGGTTGAGGTTTTCAGGTTCCTTGGCCATATGCCAGACAGGCTTTGAAGATGGCCAAAAAAGGCCTCCAGGTATAAAAGTGCACCTACACATATGAGCGTCTAAATGCAAACATGCGTACTCATGCATGCTCATACAGAAACTGCTGAGAGAAACAGGGCTCACTCCGTCTTTTCAAGCCCTTTGTCCAGCTGCTTATGCCATTCCCAGTCTGCCCCTAAGGCTGCTGTGATTCCACATTCCACGGGTGATTGCCAAACCCAGTGTGCTCCGACTGCTTGCGCTATTTGCTGTTTGCTGCAACAAGGTGGTGCTGGATGGATTTTTTCAGCTCCAGTCCTTGGAGTATCCCTGTTAAGGGACACTGAAGAGATCATTCCTTTCTTTCAAGTGATGCAAAAGCAGTTAAGCATGGTTCATAACTGGGGCTGGAATCTTGAATTCTCTTTTACAGCCTCAAGGATTTGTGATTTGGCCTGTCTGCTCAAGATATTATGCAAATAGAGAGATAGAGAGTGCTGGTATGAAAAGATTAAATAAACGTTCAGCTCTTTTCCCATGCTCTGTAAGTAGAAGCACCTCTAATATCAGTAGAGAAACAGGGTTCATATAACTTGTTCACAAAAATTAGGGGATTTGCTTTAGAAGAGTTTGGATTTTTCATTGCTAGTCATTTGTTTTTCTGTCAATTTTCTGTCCATGATATTTTTGCAGTTTATAACAATCAGTTGCACTATTTCTGAAGAAAAAAAAAAAAAGTTGCAGTAAACAAATACTGCTTTTGCACTGCTCCCAAATTCATAATTCCCAACACTGGGAATGGCCTTTTCTGCTAAGTGGTCAGATGGAATTGTTCCCCGACTCAACAATTTAGGATTCTTCCATGTACTCAGCATCTACATGCACACACATGCATGAACATACACATACATATACACAAGTGAATATATAATTTACCATCAAAAATGAGCCACACCACTACATTCAGCACCAGGTATGTTTTAATGCACCTTCCTCCTTTGCCTCAGAGGGGTTCTGAAGCATGGGTTTAGATGACCTATATTCAAGTGATAGAACCAGGAAAAATGTGTCATCGTTAAATTAAACAGGGCATTTGTCTTGCCTTTGACTCCACTGAGGACAAATCCATGTTCCCTTCACAAGAACAAGGAGCAGAAGCAAAGTCATGTGCAAATAATGAAAGAATCATTGCAGACTCTTTGGGAGGGTGGCTTTAGGTAAATGGGGAATATGTTCAAGGGCATTGTTTGCTGCTAGTGTTCACAATGCCCTTTGTCTTCTGCAAATGTTATTGCAATTAAAATCTGGCTCAGCCAAATGAAGTGAATCAGACAGTGCTTATTTGCAAGAATATTTGGAATGAATAATATTTGGCATAATTTCTGAAGGCTGACAGTTATGAAACCTCTTCCTTCTACAGAAGGCCTTTGCATCTCTTTATTATTTATATTCTTTTACTGGCCAGCCAAAATATGCACTTGATTCCCCAGCTAGGAAAGCAGCATTCTCCAGCACATACCCGTAGGTATGTGAGCATAAGCATAGTATACTTATGTATTGCTTATTGGAAACCCACAGCATGAAACAAGGCCATGTCTGTCTGGAGTGTACACCAGACTCCCTTCTTTGCCTGTCACAGAACATGCCTCCAAGCCAGCACAAAAATCGAATTCCCAAGACCGAAGATAACATTTTTCCCCATTTAACATGGCACTATAAAGTGGATTCCACAAGAGGGAGCTAGAAAACAAATAATCTCAAAAAATCTTTCATGAAGCAGGCTATTAAACTCTTTACAGAATAAAGTGGAGGACGTGCTACATGTGTCCTTTATCTACCAGAAAAGGTGTCTGAGATGCCATTGCATCAAGTCTCCCACTATGATGGCTCTTCATTGTATGGAAACATCAGGTCGTGCTTCAGGGCTTTGTAAAGACTGACAAAGGATTCAGCCCAAGTGTCTTTTTGGTGTCCCTGGGACTGAGCAGCCCTGTAGGCTGTGTAGACCATGGTCAGCACTGTCCTTTCAAAGTCTTCTTTCTTGAGGACCCTTGGGTAGGAAGACAGCCTGCTACTCAGCCTGCGGATCTCTGTGATGCTCTTGGGGATAATCTCATTGCAGATGGTGTCAAACTCTGCAGCCTTCCTCAGTGAAGCAAGCTCCTCATCTTTGATGGAGATCCTCTGATGTTTGTCAATGTCAAGCTCAGCTAAAAGAAACTGGTACAAAATCAGAACACAGAAAGCTATTTATCTTCTCCAAGAGACTCTAGGCAGAGTAAATGTGAATTAACAACATGTCCTTAGGTCTTTACTTTAGGTCAGATGGAGACAAAACTCCTTGGACTGGCTGGAGGTGGGGGAGACAGGAAAGCCTCTATGTGAACGTTGGACTAGTGTGTTACCTACCTGGGAAAATTAGAGACAGGCTATGGGAAAAGTAGGGAGGCAAAGGAAAAAGCAGGTAGTCTTCTGTTGTCCAAACCAGGTAGGGACTGCTGCTGGTGCCACATGGGGATTAGAGAGGTGGAGACAGCAGCACAACTGAGAAAGGCCATTTACCCTGCTGGCGATAGCGGTGGTGGCGTAGCTCTGCATGAGAGAGCACAGCAGTGGCTTTCCAGCCCATCTGCCCTGTTTGGATATCCAATCCCAGTTTTGGAAGGTGTGGGATAGATAGATTTGACCCGTGCACCTTCTTCAGGACATTTTCCCTTATGACACTATACCAGACTGTCCATTCCATCTGCAATCTCCACTGCTGTGAAAGAGAGGACCAGAATCATTTTGAAGTGAAACAGTCATGCCCTTCGCATTACTTTGCAAGGACTGATACTCATGGCTTTAATGATTTGAGCAAATAATTTGTGAGCGAGACTTAGACCAAAGAATTTAAAACATTGTATTGTTAATAAGTAACCATTCTGGAAGAAAGTTGCTTTCGGTGGAATGCCATTTGCTCTGGTTTTCACTGTTCCTGTCAATGAGCTAGAATCCACATTTGAGGTACTGCAAAAAACTGCTGTCATCTTAAGCGCTGAAAGAACCGAGTTTGTAATATATATGCCTGTTCCCTCCCTTCTGGTGAGCTATTACATAGCCAGCAATGGGTTTCCTGCTGGGATGAGTAAAAGACAGATAATGGATAGCCCCAGTATGGACAATAACCCCAGTCTCAGTTATGGTTAAGGTACCATCTGCTCCCATATACTGAACCTCGTAAAGCAGGACCACGTCTTCCAGCGAGTTCTGTAGCACTGGGTTAAGGAAGGCAGCTGAGGACCTCTTGAATCGCTGAGCAGCTGGGAAAAGCATGGCTGGAAAATAATAATGGGAAAAGAGAAGTTCCATAGGGTAGCAAACACTGGAAAGAGGAAGCACTTTTCAATATTAGATTCAAGCAAAGAACTACCTGTTGCAAAGACTTACTGTACAGTGTGACTTCTCACTGTAAATAAAATGGGCAGTACGGACTGCTTTGACCATAATCTACTAGGGATGGAGGTTAGCTGTTTGTCCTCTATCTCTACAATGTCTAACACAGAGTGCTTTATAATCCAAGCCTGGTACTCTGAGATGCAGCCATAATGTAAGGAATAGTAATGGTAACTGCAACATCAACACTGCCTGAAATGCATGTTCTTCTCCTGGCTGTGCAAGGGAAAATCAATACCAGCCCTCGATACAGACTACTTTCTTCATGCCATTCACCTACTGACACACATCTAAGATGCTACATTTCTCCTGGTTTCAGCTGTCTCTGTGCTTAGTTAGGAGAAACAACTCCTCCAGAGGGTAGATCACCTCAGCTGTCCTGGGCATATATGACTGGAAGGAGTGACCCACTCTTTGGAGATGCCTATGTCTATTTGTTGAGCCTGTTACCAGCTTGGACAAGTCAGCTACGTTCAGTAAGGTGAATCTGAATTTATTATGACTTTAACACTTCACAGGGTTACAGCTAGAAAGAACAATGTGTGCTATGATCAGGTATTTATTAGCCACTGTGAGATGCACTACAGATATTGTCTTAGGGAAATGAGATAGAAAACGTAAGTATAGGCCCTGAACTCAGCACCCCAGTGAGTGGAGCATGAGTAGAGCATTTGTGGAATCAATGACCTATACAGTCCAGAGTATAGAAAACATCTGATGCTACATCACAGACCACCTAAATGTTTTGAGTTACTAATGAGATTACTACCCAGGTAACTAAGTACTATTAAAAGGTGTAGGTTCCTTTCAAATCAGAGAGGAAAAACCTTGTTTTATTTTATGTTATGGGCATATGATTTAGATGTTGATGTTTAGGGAACTATAGTTTAGATTTGTTGGATTTTTTCTAATAACCAGGAACAGGAAGGGGTTTTTTTTGTTAAAGCTGTATTTATGTGACTATTGGTACCTTTCCTCATAAACTTCACTTCTCAACTGTAGCTGCTGTTTACCAATAGATAAACTTGGAAAACAGTTGAAAAAAAAAGGAAGAAACCACCACTCTGTAGCCTAAATTCAGTCTTGTTTCCCGGACATTTGCCAACTGTTGACTTTGTTAACGTTTGACTCGTTAATAATATTTAAATTCAAGTAATGCATGGAGAAAGAAACCAGGCCCTCAGACATCACATTAATTCGGATCTTTGCTATCTAGCATAAAGAAAATTAACTGGGATAATACCAGCTATGAAGTAATTCATGCTTGACCCAGCAAAGGATCTTTTGGGCTTGAATTAGCTAGTGAATATAGTATAGGTAAAGTATTTGTTGAATTTCAATAAACATAGTGCAGCTGGGTACTACTAACTGCAATTGCATCCCGCAGCAATGGGCTTCAGGTATTTTGATAAGCCACCTACTACTAAGTGCTTCCTATGGGATCCATGAGAGTTTAGATTAAAACTTGTTTAAATAACCAAATAGTACTTGCAGGGTATGTGACTAAAAGCCTGAAGGAGTGAACGCACCAAGTTAAAGAACAGAGGTGTTAAAAAGGACTTGGTCTCTGCAGCAGCCTTTCCCCAGCGTGATGCCTGTACCACCCAAGCATCTTGTTTGGCCCAGCTGAGGAGGTGGTGAGTTTGGGAAAGGTCACAGGCTGCCTGCAGCTTCTGCTCTGCGAGAGTGTTTGCCTGGCTGACCCCAGGCAACTAGGGCTGTACCCATTTTCTGCTGCTGCTCCCTCACTGCTGCTCACCCCTCTTGCTCAGAGCTTTGCTGGGACACACTGGAGCTATTCCATCTTTTGTTCTTGGCAATTTGAGAATGCAATTGAATGCATGTGAAGCACTTGAAACTTCAGGCACTAATTGCTGAGTAATTAAAACTTTTATTACCGGGCAATTAAAACTCTAATTACTAAGCAGCTGGCAGAAATCCAGTCCATAACGATGACAATTCGTGTTTATCTCTTTTAGATTCCCTTTCAGTGGAAATGGCCTCAGAGTGCAGAATACCTCTACATATGCAGATGGTTTACATCTCAAATATTCCCTGAGCCATGGAAAAGGTGTCTATGGCATCTTGCTTCAGCGCTGTCATGCTTATTGTCATCACGCTCTTTGATTCAGCATTCAGGCCAAGTGCAGATTCCTACCAAGGAGCTGAGTTAGGAGTCATCAGATTCAGCCCATCATCACTCACCCAGAAAAGCCTCAGTGAAGGGCTCACACAAAAATGAATGCTGCGTTATTGGTTTAGTACTTGTTGAATCACAGGTAACAGCTCAGAAAGCAGCTGGGTTTCTCTACCCAGCTCTTCCCAGGATGACAGGGATTAGGTCAGGGTATTCAGAGGGACAAAAACCTGAGCTGCTGTATTGTGAGAAAGGACTTTGTATGCATATCAGGAGCATGCCATGCTCTGTAGGGACCAGGCTAGCACTGATTCCCTGATCTCTTTATCTTGTTCCCAAAACATATCAAACTTTGTTACAGTTCTTACAGACTCTACTCAGAAACTCTTTCAGAGCTCATTTGTATTTGTCATGGAGATCTGATTTTCCTGATCCATGTTTCATTTTGGTCCTTCCCTTTCTCTCTCTTCCTGCACAGTAGTCAAATCCTTCCACTGTCACTCCCTCCACCGTCCTCTCCATGAGTTCTTGATTTCCTCCAAGATTGTATGAGCATTTAGAGCAAGCATTCTCCGATTTTCATTACACTGACTTAACACACATATAAGTTAAGCACAAAAGCTGAGGTAGAGGGATATTTACAGCCAGTTACTGCATTTAGTGATTCCAAATTCCACTTGAAACTTTTCTGCTGACTTGACTTCTTCCTGCATTTACTGCCGTTTCTGACATGAGTTAGCTGGGTGGTACTAAAGAACATCAGAGGAGTATTGCTGTGACTTACATTACTATTTTCTTACCCAAGGTAGTTCTCTGTAAACCTATCAAGCAATTATTTCATTGAAAGATGCAGAGCAATGTGTTCATTTTATGGTGATGTCACAGACAATTCATTTCAATGGTGGTAGCCGTAAACGTCTGAGGAGCAAAGATCCCAAACCAGTATTGCCAGAGAAAGCCCAATCCAATGACCTCTGAAATCACTGGAGAGACTCCTATCAATTTATTGTTTTTACTTCTCTTACAAATGTGTCAAGACATCTCCAAGGGAGATGCGGGTGCTTCTGTCCTAAGGGCTGAACATAACAAAAAGCTTATGATCCACAGAGATGAGGCAGGAAAAGTAAGGTTTTGATTATCTTTACTGAAAACACTTTCTGTTATATGGCTGTGTACTATCAGGCTCATCCTCTTTCAAATCCCTTCTTCAGAGGGGCCTTAGGAGGGCTCCTTGCTCTGACCTCCCTTGCTGGCAATGAGGCCTCAGGGCTGGAGGTGGGTGGGAGAAGTCTGCCTTAGCCAAGCCACACACCCCCAGCCCACCCGCCTGACCCTGAGCGGCCTCATCCTGTGCCCTGGAGTGCGTCCCTGCTTGTGCCTGAAGATGGCAGGCAGCCAACGAGTCTAGTCCTAAGGGTGGCTAAAAGTGCCCGTCAAAATGTGCTCAGGAGTTTTCTGCACCGCTCACTGCAGGAGTCCACCCAGTCTCCTACGGCTGGGTAAACTCAACTCTGCTTCTTCTTAAGGGCTACTCTGGGTTTTGAACAAAAGATGCAGCAGTGTTTGCTAGCTCGTTAGCCTGCTTCTAACTATTTAGCTCATGACAGCTTAGAAATTTCTTTACTGTTGAAATGTAACATCACAGCTGAGGCTGACAATAGCTTTATTTTAAAGATGCTTTCGTCTTTGTTAAGAACTGTGCCAGAATTTTCCGGAGGACCTCATTAGCCACGTGATAAACGCTTGTGATCCTCTCGCAGGTTTTCCATGCGGATTCACTGGTGAGGGTACAGACGCCTGGTTTTGCTTTCCAGTCCAGGCTTCTGCACATGATTTCCCAATTGCTGCCTGTGATGTGTTTGCTCGGTAAGTACAGAGCATAGCTGCAGGAGTGCTCAATTATTTATGTATCATCAATACCCTTTTCTTCTCCTACAAAAAGATATGAAGCCAAGAGCATGAATCAGGCCCTGTGCAGGCCATCTCTCCAAAGCACGTACAGCTCCCTGGGGCTCCAGGACATTAACATAATTTAACTGGGGTCATGACTCAGTAGGAATTATTTTGATTGGCTTCAGAGGCATGGAAAAGAGCTATCTCATTGTGTCAGTGGGACTTCGTTCATGAAGGACAGGAGGAGAAAAACAAGAAGGACTTGTGGGCCAAAACTCCTGACTCCCTGCAAGCAAAGCAAAGCAGAGTCACCTGTTGGCACAGGGAAAGGCACTGGCCCAGCTGGAGTTGTCCTATAGGCCAAGTTCAGTCAGTAGGCTGCCAGTTGTGTCCTCCTGTCTTAGATTACTAGGGCCTGACTCTAAAGAAACTCATGAAAATCATTTCTTTGGACATCACTGGCTTCCTGGGACCAGCTGCCTATTCTAGGAGTATAAGGCAGGGAGCAGCTGCGCAGGTAGCAGCAGATCCTGTTCAGTGATGGACCTAGGAGGGAAAAGCGATCTCTGGGATTCCTTTATGTGTTCACCAGCAGCTGTAGCAGGGATTAATTGGGTCTGAAAAACCATATCCTCTCAAACCGCCACAATCATCTTTTTACTGCAAGCTCACAGCCACCCCTCAGCAGTGAGAAACTGCTACAAGATCAGCAGTACATCCAGCCTGATCCCTCACAGCAAAAGTTTCCTTTTCCTGCTCAAACCTTTTGAAGTCAGGATTCCTAGATCTCAACAGAAAGAAGTTAATGGATCCCAAATTACGATGACAGCAATTTCTCCCTATTTGGTTTTATCTTATTGGTAAAGCAGGGAATAAAAGTGTCGTTCAGTTGTTCAGTGTTTTGGGTGCATTTCTGCATGGAAACAAATGTGCATACTGCCCCCTAAATGAAAGGAAAGTAAAATGTAAAACTTTATAGGTCATTGTTTATGAAGGCATGGTAAAGTATGGAAAGCATTTTTTATGAAGTCATTGGCTGTTGTTTTATTCTGTCCTATAACAGGCCCAGAGAAACAGAGCATTTTAATTATACTCCAGGGGTGTGAGTTTTTCCCTATCCTAAACATCACATGACTAGAAAATAAATAAAATCTGTGGCCATGCTCAGCCTTTTTTTTTTTTTTTAGTGTTAGCTTCTGCAACAGTCAAAAAAGCCATCTCCTGGGCCAGATGCATAACCCTTTTAAGCTTGCTGTTAGTCAGCCTGGAGCATATGCTGGTTCCACTAGTGAGCTGGAAATTTTCCTTGTGTCATGACATTTTTCTCTAACCTGCCTGGAGTTTGCACTAAATGGATCTCAGCACACCCAGAGGCTCCTGTCGAGAGAAAACATTTCTTGATTACCTGAAAACAGATTTTCTCACTAGCACTGAATTCTTTGAAAGAAGAAGATGATTCTTCAAGATGAATTCAAGAATTTTTCAAAGCAAATGAACTCAGTATTGCCCACAAGGTGACAGTATAGGCAGGATGTAGGAACCATTATAATACCATGCAAAAATTATAAGTGATCTAGGCTGGCTGAACCTATTTTGTTGCAGGGGCTGCAACAAAGTCATTGTTGCTTTGGATCTCAGGGCAAATGTCTTTAATAGAGTACAGGAAGCATCGTTTTGAACCCAGACTCTAGACTTCTCCTTGACCATGCACTGCAAAAGAGAAGAGGATACGAGTGTCAAAGTTTGCATACCCTTGATAAAGGCTTTTTGCTTCATATTCCTCTTTGATCACCTTGCTTGTGAGGGTTTACAATCAGACCAGAAGTAAATTCTATACCTACAGTTTTATTTCTGCCAGATGAGTCTTTGGTGGGTCCTTACGCTGAGTTGCCCCACTGCTGGAGTAACAATTCACTATCTCCAGTTTACTGCCTCTGGCTAACTGTGAAAGGCCTGTCCTTACCATCCTACAGTCAATCAAAGTCACTAAATATTTTGCTGCCCTGAGCAACTACCTGCTTTCTGCCTGACAACTACCTGCTTTGTGCCTGCAGCAGATCTTGGTAGCAGAAGCGTTGCTTCCTCCTGGGTGAAGTGGTGTTGACCTTTGAGAGGTGTGTGGTGGGCAGCGAAAGTAGGAACATAAATCACAAAAGGTGCAGTGTTAATAAGTAATGAACAGGTTCATGCACAGTAATGCCATCCTTCTTTACTTCTTGCTTATCCCCAGAAGGATGCGTGTTCACCATCTGCAATGTGTTTATACTGCCCTGGGCCTGCAATTGTTGCCAGGGCAGAATCTGAGCTTTGGTTGACCAGGCCTGCAATGGATTGTGCTCAGGCATAGCCCCTCTATGCTTCCTGACTTTTTGCTTTTCTGTATCAAAACTGCTATATTAGAAATGATTGATCATTTTGCCCTAGCACAGGAGAAATGAAAAGAGCAGGAAGCTGGAAAAAGAATAAGAGGAATAAAATAAGGGAAACACGTACAAAAAAATAGAAAGACAAGGAAAAACCACTGCAGTGCTATAGGCTAGCTTCTGAAACTTGTATCTGGAATTGCAGTTACTCACATAAGTAGCTCCCACGACAACAAGGGCAATGCCAAGGCTTGTGCATTCAAACTTTAATACATTTAAATCTCCATTATTGGGATATTAAATCCCAATGTCCCTTAGGAGAATACAGCAGTGAGATGGAGAAGACATTTTAATTACAAACTAACGTGAACTAGCACATTTTTAAAAGCAGCTACCAAGAGAATTTGCCTCTTTTTATTTTCAGCTCCATCCCCTTGTTCTCTTAGCTCCTAAGACTAAATTAATAGCAGCAATGGTCTCTTTATTCCTGCCTGTTGGCTAAAAGTGAAAATAGATGTTTATTTCTTCTTTAGTTATAAAAAGAATAGAATCATAGAATGGGTTGGGTTGGAAGGGACCTTAAAGATCATCTAGTTCCAAACCCCCAGCCATGGGCAGGGACACCTCCCACTAGACCAGGTTACTCAAATTCCCATCCAATATATCTAATAATAGCTAATCTAAATCTACCCTCTTTCAGTTTAAAAACATTACTCCTCATCCTATCACTACACTCCTTGATAAAGAGTCCCTCCCCATCTTTCCTGTAGGCCCCTTCAGGTACTGGAAGGCTGCTATAAGGTCTCCCCAGAGCCTTCTCTTCCTTCTCTTCTCCAGGCTGAACAACCCCAACTCTCTCAGCCTGTCCTCATAGGAGAGGTGCTCCAGCCCTCTGATTATCTTCGTTGCCCTCCTCTGGACTCACTCCAACAGGTCCATGTTCTTCTTATGTTGGGGGCCCAGAGCTGGACGCAGCACTCCAGGTGCAGTCTCGTGAGAGCGGAGCAGAGGGGCAGAATNGGGCAATGCCAAGGCTTGTGCATTCAAACTTTAATACATTTAAATCTCCATTATTGGGATATTAAATCCCAATGTCCCTTAGGAGAATACAGCAGTGAGATGGAGAAGACATTTTAATTACAAACTAACGTGAACTAGCACATTTTTAAAAGCAGCTACCAAGAGAATTTGCCTCTTTTTATTTTCAGCTCCATCCCCTTGTTCTCTTAGCTCCTAAGACTAAATTAATAGCAGCAATGGTCTCTTTATTCCTGCCTGTTGGCTAAAAGTGAAAATAGATGTTTATTTCTTCTTTAGTTATAAAAAGAATAGAATCATAGAATGGGTTGGGTTGGAAGGGACCTTAAAGATCATCTAGTTCCAAACCCCCAGCCATGGGCAGGGACACCTCCCACTAGACCAGGTTACTCAAAT
>VXBO01005782.1:174284-221416 GCA_013400135.1 Rhinoptilus africanus
CTTGTCACTGGTCTCCACTTGGACGTCAAGTCATTGACCACAACTCTTTGAGTGCAGCCATCCAGCTAATTTCTTATTCTCAGAGTGTCTGAGATCTGTCAAATCCATAACTCTCCAATTTACAGACAAAGATGCCATGTGGGACAGTGTCAAATGCTTTGCACAAATCCAGGTATATGATATTAGTTGCTCTTCCCTAATCCACCAATGCTATAACCCTATCATAGAAGGCCAGCAAATTTCTCAGACATGATTTTCCCTTAGTGATGTAATGTTGGCTGTCACCAATCACCTCCTTATTTTCCATGTGCTTTAGTATAGTTTCCAGGAGGATCTGTTCCATGATCTTGCTGGGCACAGAGGTGAGACACTGGCCTGTAGTTCCCTGGGTCTTCTTTTTTGTTGAGCACCTCAGCCTTCTCCATATCCCAGGTGACCATGTCTCACATTTCCTTCTGGAGAGGGGCCACATTTTCCCTAGTTTTCCTTTTATCACTGAGGTATCTGTAGCAGGTTTTCTTATTACCTTTGACATTCCTGTAAAAATTTAATTCTCTCTGTGTTTTAGCTTTCCTAACCTGATCCCTGGCTGATCGGACAATTTCTCTGTATTCCTCTCAGGTTACCTGTCCTTGCTTACACCCTCTGTAGGCTTCCTTTTTCTGTTTGAGTTTGTCCAAGACCTCCTTGGTCCCTGATGAGGCCAAAGTCTGCTCTCCAGAAGTCCAGGATAGCGAGCTTACTGTGCACCCTCCTCTTTCCCTCAAGGCTCTTGAACTCCACCATTTCACGATCCCTGCAGCCAAGGCTGCCCTTGAGCTTCACATTGCCCACCAGCCCCTCCTTGTTGGTGAGAACAAGGTCCAGCACAGCACCTCTCCTCACTGGCTTCTCTATAACTTGGAGAAGGAAGTTATCGTCAATGCATTCCAGGAATCTTCTGGATTGCTTATGCCCTGCTGTGTTGTCCCTCCAACAGACATCATGGTGTTGAAGTCTCCCGCGAAGACCGGGGTTTGTGAACATGAGGCTGCTCTTACCTGTCTATAGAGGGACCCATCCATTCAGTCTTCCTGGTCTGGTGGCCTGTAGCAGACCTCCACTGTAATGTCACCTCTCCCTGCCCTCTTTTTAATGCTGTCCTATAGGATCTCAGTTGCCTGATGAAAAGAAAAAAGCTCTTTCTTGAAAGTCTAAGTTTTGTCAATAAGAATGTAAGAAGTAGATTTGCCTACAAAAGCTGTCAACAAGCAACACTGTTCTTAGAAAAAAAAATCAGTTGAAACCACTTAGAATTAATAACAGGTTGTATTCAATTCCTTAGTTCATCACATAATCAGTTTTTTCAAAGTTACCTTTTACTGATTTATCTCCTTTTTAAGAAACACACGTATGCTGAAAGGGTATCTCAGTTCCATAAAACAGAACACACTCAAATCTTCATAAATGTCCTGAGAGGTGTTAGATTAGATTAATGTTCAACAGAGTTTCTATATAAAAACTACAGTGGTAATAGCATTTCTAGCTTCTTGACATGAGTAAGAAATGTAAAGATGTATTAGAAAGATCAAAAAAATCTTACATTTACAGAAATGGATATTGCTAGAGAAGGAAATGGTGCATCTGAGCCTGTGTTTGTGAAAGGCAGAGAATATTTTTTCTTTTATGATTTAAGTGAAATTGTTTCAAAGATATGACTAGCATCAACCAACTGAAATGGTCTAAGAATTTATTCCCTCAGATGGAATTTCCATTGTGCCACATTTTCACATGTTCCCAGCCTAGAGCAATGTATGCTGTGTTATTTACTCTTCCCTTGGTCATAAGGAGGGGGTCCCCACCTGGAATTATTTATGCTCTCAAAAAACAATGCAGTCAGCCAAGAGAGGCTTTTTACATGCTGGAGTAAAGACGCTGCAGAGGGTGTGGAGAGAGAAAAAACGCACACAGAGAAACTGAAGGAAGGGAGAAGTAAGCGAAATATAGTTATCCTTCAGTTTGCGGCCACATTACCAGGAGCTCGGGATAGGCTATGGTGAACACTATATGAATGAAGGGCAGCAGTAAAAGAAGGAAATATCAACCCTGTTCCACAGGTTTAACATAGAGGCAATAAGCCTCACACAGGAAATTTCAGGGAAATGAAATAGTGCTTTATATCCCTGTCTTCATTGCAGTGTCACATCTCCACTATCTGAGCTGCTCACAGCAGCCCTTATACAAGCGGAAGACACAAAAAAGTCTTAATTAAACACATTTGATAATGTTTCTTACAAATGAACAAGTGAAGGGATATAACGATGATCCAATCTACTTCCATTTCTCCCAGGAGGGAGCAAAGAAGGGAAGGAATGAGGGAGGAAAGAAATGCAGCCAGGTGTTGGTGTTTTGGTGCTGAGCCACGGGGAAGAACCTTAGGAGCAGAGCAAAGTGGCTGACGCTCCTCTTGAACGATGGAGCGAGAGCAATGGTAATCAGGGCTCTGCTTCATGGGAAAAGACAGAGCTGCAGCAGCTCCAAGAGCTCTAGGCATCATGCTGTTGCTACTCTGAACGGAAAGCCCTTTGAAACAGAACCTCTCTCTTCAGTTTTCTGCTCTTTTTATATTAGAATCACAGAACCCAGAGGGTTGGGCTCAAGCCCTGTATCACATCCCAGGTATGTATTTATGCAGAGCTGAGACGCTGAGCGCAGAGGAGACATGTCCAGTAGTTAAGAATGGCCTTTTTACACATTGTTGTGCTTTCTTTTTCAGCCGGGATTCCCTGGTTTCCTGGCAGGCAAAGTCGGTGCAGTAGCTAGGGTTTTGCTGAGGCTGATCTAATCGCAGCTGCAGCTGCGAGGGGCAGTCCGGCGCGCCTGCCCCCCAGTCAGGCTCTCCCTCCTTCCCTTTGTGCTGACACCGCTCTGTGTGGCCATACAGTGAGCCAAGCCAGGGATCTGTCTGGTCATGAATGAAGGGAAAAAGCAAACCAAAAAAAGAGCAGTAGGTTTTAGCTGTCTCACTCCCCGTCACAGTTGCTACACCAGCAGCGCTCCTACACGTGAGAAACTCCCATCCAAGTGTGGTCCAGCTGCTCTTAGGATATTTGGTGATGATTCCAGTTTTCAGATGACATAAGGATGGATGTGAGCCCTGGTTAGGAAAAGCAGAAGCCCTTCCCCATGCCTACATGCCCTTGATCTAACCATCAAGCTCATGGGCTCCTTTCTACGGATGGCCACCTCAGCTACTGTAGTCATTGGTCCTGCTAGAGGTGAGGATTCGTTACGGGACCACTAGTTGCCAAACACTTCTTTCTCTTCTATGCTTACACTCCCCTGAATTTTTAACAGGGTAAATTCAATGGCACAAAGAATATCTAAAATTTATTCCAAGACTGGATGGTGAGAAAGGAAACAAGGTCCAGTTTGAACCACAAACCTAGCAGGAACAGTATGAATTTTATTCCATTATCGCAAATGACAGCTCAGATTCTTCAGTCCAGGTATTAACTGTTATAAGTGACTAGTTCTGTAACATGTATATTCAGAGACTAGGAACGATATCATGTGCTTTATCTAAACAAGCAATACCATGTACATTTAGGAGCTCTCTTTGAAATTACCTCTCATTTTTATCTGGGATAATGACAATGTCCTACTACATGCTAACAAAAGAATTAACAAATTTCCATCTCATGATGTCTTCCAGTTCAAACTGTCTGCCTTTTCAGAAAATACGCATCAATGAAACACGATGCATTGGATCTGTTGAAAGGGACACTACATGAAATTCTGTGCAGGTGGCCAAGTTGAAAAAATACGTGGTCATTCTGATTTTAAAATCTATAGACATATAATCTGCAGATTAAGAAAATAATGAAGGTTTCTTATTACTGATGATTAATTTTACTGCGCTGCATTATCCCATGGGAACTGTTGCACTGAGATCATGGAGCTGTTAGGTGAGGTGAAGAAAAATACCTTGGACCCTGTAATTATTCACTTACACCATAGGTGAATAGTTTCAACTGGCAAGTAAATTCAAGTGTTTGATGGTGGATCTGGGAATGGTTATTGAACTGATAACAAACTATTTATTATCTTATTCATGTATTAACTGCTCACCCACATATAGTACCACACATATGAAACAACAAGCTATTCCTCAAACTCACTGTGTATCAATATCACAGCTTAAACCTGAGGAGGAATAAACATTATATTGACCATTTCTCCTCTCTCAGATTAGATATAACCAGCATTGTCTTCCTCTTTCCTTCAAATCCCTATCTGAGTTGAAATAAATTTTTCGGATGAGAATATGTAAACCCCTGTTTTCTGCTTCCTCTGCTCTGGGATTTCACTCATTCTTCAAAAACAGGGAAACCCCAGCTGCCTTTCCAGCTGTTCCTTGAGCACCAAATGTCAGCACACCTGCTGGTTTTCTTAATGACATGAATATGTTCTGGATGAGTATAGATCAGCCTTGCCCAATAAACAAAAAGCAGGGGGATATTGGTGGGGTTTTTTTTTTGTGAGGAAATGAGTTATTTCTGGAGACAATGCCTTTCCAAAACATTGTGTGTTTTCTAGTAGTGACGATAAAGACAAAAAGTCTGAGAAAGTAACTCAGGGTTAAAGATGGATTCAGGTATGTTTCTGAACAGGACAGTCACAGCTGTTTTGCAACCTGAGCAGAACATAAAGGGCGAAAAGCTGTGCTGTATCCCTAGCAAAGAGGCACCGGAACTACATGTCTCTTCTGGAGCAGTGAGTGAGCATCACCGTGAGAAGGCATGTATTCAGTTAAGTTCATACCTGCATGAATGTCTTGTCCCCTTTATGTTAATTTCTGCATCTGCATGAAAACAATATTGAAAAATTAATGGAACTCAAATATAAGTATCCACAAAATCTAATATGTGCAGATGCAATGGTGGGCCAAGACAATCTTTGTGATATTGCCAGAAACATAGCAAAGAAATCTGAAGGATGAATGCAAAATGGATTATTTTTAGAGCTGCCTTCCCCACTCCACAAACACACATATGGGATTTCCATTTTACAAAGCTGTCTTTTTTTCAGTGTTCCTTGTTATTTCATGCTCTTCTGAAATCCGACTATTCCTAGATCTTTCAGGTTTCGCAATCTGCCAAAATGAAGCTGAGACTGACGTACACTGGATTCACCATTACATACAGAAAGCCCTGCCCAGAACCTTGAGTATTGCAAATTGCTGAAGGCAGCTGGACACTGGGGACAAGGTCCTCAGATGACCTGAGCTGGCACCATCAGCCCCGTGATGCTGCTCTGTGGGCAGCCAGATCACGGGGAGTCCCGTGCTGTGAAAGGCACACTTGGGATTACAGGGAAGAGATGACAGTTATATTCAGGCTTACAGAAATCTTACAGCCAACAAAATAACACAAATATCTCATTTTCTGAGTAGCGGAACCTGAAAGGCACAAAGTGCTGACGGCTGCTCCTGAAATTAATGGAAATTCAAAACTCAACGACTTTTGCTGCTGCAGTTGCTGTCCCTACAGATGTAATTTCTCAATGGCCCCCAGCCCAAGAGGACCCTGACAGTCTGTCTCTTGTATTTGATTCAGTGCTATTCTTCCTTAGCATATATTCTTTTCTTCTGGAGTCTTTTAAGCTGAACTTGTAAAATAGATTTTGGCTTACAGGAAAATATTCTAAGTAAATGTTTAAGGAAAAAATGTTAATGACCTCATGCTCTAAACTTAGAAAGAATAAATTTTGAGAAGGGGAAGAAGACTTGATTTCCAGTAAAAACCTCCAGCATGCTGCTGACTAAAACCAGCTGGGGGTTTATTCTTTGATTTAATTCCTCTCTGCGTGGGGACTGGTAAAAAAGACATTATTACTGTAGAGAATCACTGTAGATAAGCTGCTGTGATACTCACATTGTGAACTCCAACCTGTCTTTTCCTGGATTTGTGTTTTCTTCTTACTAATTTGAACACTCTGAAGCTTGCATAACAAAAATACTTAGAATAAGTTTTTGACAGCATATATACACTCCCTGGGTTGTCATCATAGGCAGCTAATGAAAAATCTTTTGGTCAATCTGACATCTGTTGTCTTGGGCCTTGAGAAGCATTCCTTGCAAAAACTAGACTCCATCATGTGATAATTCTGCATGACAGTTCTTCCTCAGCTTGGTAGTGATGATGGTCTCCTAAGTAAGCTTATAGAGGTCATCTGATTATGAACATGTGATTGACATTCATCTTACATCACCTTCATATGACTTCCTTTTGTCATATTAGGGGAATTTTATTACTGGTCTTTGGCTTATAGGTCATCATTGTCTGAGATACTGGAGCATGATAATACAACAAACTAATCATTTATAGGTGTAGAATGACATTTAGCATGGCCAAAAAATAAGGCAGGAGCTACTTTTCTTCTATTTATACTTCTAAATGCTAGCTCTGTGATCTTTAAGTTCTGTTTTGATCTCTGAGCAGTGTGCAGACATTAAGGACGAACCAGAATGCAAACTAGCTTGTCACGGCTTAGCTCCTCAGACACATTGGATTAGTAGCTGTTCCTCTTTGCTTTGGGTTACAGAGAGAGGCTGGCCTGAGTGCTCCAGCTGGTTGTGAAAGGGATACTCAGAAAGCAATCTATAACTTTGTTTAAATAATGCATGCACTACTTTGTCAACAAAAGCACCCATAATGAAATGCACTGGGTTTTGAAAATAGATAAGTAAACCACAATATGTTCAAGTCGCTGCTCCCAGCTGCATTGCAGTGAGAAGGACTAGCATTCTTTTCCACATAAGCGGGCAGACATTCATGGGGTGCTGAGGTCCAGCCTCGGGTCGAGCAACATTCCTATACAGAGGTGTCAGGGGAAATACATATGCTACTTTGACAGTTTATGTCTTGCTTAGGAGCATGAATTCAACCAGGAGTGAAAAGCTCCTGAGGGACATCATAGATGAGTCCGAAAAGCCACCTGGACATGATACACACTTCCATCTTCGATCACGTAAGTAGAAAGGAGGGAGTAGTATAGGGTATTCAAGACGTGATGAGTTGGTTATATTTAACTCACCGACAAATCTGTGCAAGTAGAAACTCAGCTCTTTGCCTTGATGGTGATATTTTTGCTTAAGAGTCCCCATATATTCCTTTGGAGGATATATGTGCACATGTTGTTCAGCTTTGGAGCTCACCTCAGCTGGACCACGCTGGCTGTGAGCAGCATGCACGGAGATTAAGGCTGACATAACCAGACGCGTGCTGGATTGATGGTCTGTGGCACATGCAGTTAGTCATTCAGCGTTTGAAGGGCATCCAGAAATTCCCAGCAAGTGTCCAACAGCTCGCTCCCTAAGTACAATTTCTGGCTAGAAAAGGAATGTCTTTCTAGGGAAAGACAATTTCTTACGGTATCCCTAACACTTAGCTATTTACCAGGCAGAGTCTTTAAAGACAGACCTCTTCATCAGCTGGAGCCCACAGCGTTTCCCTGCTGTGAACATGGGAAATACAGCAACATGGCAAGACAAGCCCCTAATCTGTGTGATTGCCAGCTTGTGACTGCCTCATCTTTCTCAGTCCCATTGCTAAACATCTAAATCCTCCTCTCAGCTCTCCGCATTCCTGGAGGATTCCCTCCATCCACAGCATACAGCATTGGCCAGACCTCAGCCAAGTGCCTGCTGTCTTCCCTCTGTGCAGCCGGGCTGGTTTACAGGGAGAGATGGGGCATAGTGAGAGACAGGGACCTGGTACAGGAAGGCAGGAAAGTTAGATAATGCAGCGAAAAACCCCCCGCCTCAGCCAGAAAGCAGGTTTTGACTCTTCTTGATGGTTAACAGAGGACACCTGATATCTATAGTCCATTCACAAAAACTGGGATCCTCTGAGCTAAGCTCAGACACTGCTGCCTGCTTGATTCACCCTGGCTTCTCCCAGCCATCCTGTGTGGAAGCAGGGCCACATCATCATCATCCTTCTGCTGGAGAGCCCAACATGGCAGTCTCACGCTGCCCTTTGCCACTTGAGCCTAACTGTATCTGATTTTTGTTGGTTGTTTCTGATTCCTGTTATGAGATGCCCCAGTGTGGAAAAATCTTTGGGTACTTTTTCATCCTTGTATCAACGTTAAGGACTCAACTGAGCTTTAGATTTACTAAGTACAAGTCAAGGTAGGCCAGCCCCTTTGAGCTCTAAGTAGTCAAAACCCTGGTGGTAGGAGGCAACAAAACAAGCAGTATATACGTTTTGATCATTAGACTTATTACTTTCCCAAACTTTCTGCCAAATTGGCATGGCAATCCAGAGAACCAGAAGTTGCTGTGACTATGACAAATGAATGGTTTCACTTAACACATGCTGTACTATATTAGGATGTCTACAAGTAGTGTTTAACTGGAAATGGAGTTTGTTCAATGCCAAGCCATGAACAATTGCAGTAAATAAAAATGAGGCATGCCTTAAATGTCTTTCATTTTAGAAGGGGGCTTAAGACAAAAGCAGTTCCCCCAGACATAAAATCTGTGTTTAATAAATAAATTCAATAAACAATCACTTTGTGTTTCTTCAGAGCCAGTCATAAACAAAACATAATGTCATGGCTGTGAGCATTATGAAAACCAGGGAGGAAACTGAGGGCTTGCAGAACTTCATCCATTCCTCCAGGGACTGATAGGGAGAAACAGGGACCTTTGCAGCTGTGGCACTGTTAATATGACGGGTGTTAATGGGAAAGCTTGATGGTATTAGTGGGAAATGCTGTAGCCCCATAGGCCTGTGAAACAGCAAACTTCTTGCAGCTTCCATAGAATAAAACAGGCTGTTTCTTGGGCAGCGGGAAGAGACTTTTTTTCATAGCTACATAGTTTAGAAATCTCAAAGGCAGGGAAAAAAAAAAACAAATCAAACCAGAAATATGCAGATATCTCAACATATTGTTGATTCAGTAGCAGTGACTTTAACTTTTATACTGTGACTGGAGCTGAAATGCCCAGACTACAGTATCTCAGTACCCTAGTGTGCCGAAGGGCTGGTGGGGGCAAGGCAAGCATGAGTCCTGCTTACATGAGAAAAAGGCAGTGCCAGCTCCAGAGAAATGCAACCATCCCATGAGCCTGAGAAGCAGACAGATAAGATGAAGACCATCTGTGACAGATGGACATCTTCTGGAGGGAGGGTTCAAATGGGGATGCATACCATGCTGACAACGGGGTGAATTCTACCCTAATCTTAAACATATTTTTTTAGACTTTCCCATCAACATTTATCTCATTTTGTCCACGCTTTTCCTTTCTCTTCCTCTTTTTCTCTCATTCATATTACTTCCTTCCATTTGCCAATTTTACCTCCAGCTTTTTCTCTATTCTTTCTTGGTATCTCTGCCTTTTGCCTTTGTCTATTTTATCTCCCTCTCTGTGGTTCAAATAAGCCCTGCCACATTGGAAAGTCTGTACTCTTTCCAAGACAGAGAAAGATTAAAAGCATCAGCTCCATTTGGGGCATGCCACCACCTGCCAAATAGATGGAGATGATGAAATCCTGATGTTCTAGCTCACAGCAGATATCCACATCCAGTCCAATCAAGTTTACTCTCTTCACATTTAGGCAAAACCTAACCAAAGTGTTCTGCTTCCGCAGAGCCATGCCGGGGTGGGGGGTGATGCAGGCATCACAGAAGACCTTGTGCATTTGGATGGGTCTCCAACACAAGACTGCAGCGCAGCATTGCCCTTCCACTGTCTCATTTCCTCCCAAATGATCTTTGAACAACTTATTTTTCCCTTTCTCAGCAACTTTTTTTCAGCTACCCACCTGGCTCCTGCTGAGTAGAGAGAGACTCGGCGAGTTTGGAAGCTGGCTTCTGGCTGGCGACCTGTTTCCCTGTGGCTGGGGAGGAATTTCCAGAGGACGAGTGGTATGCGTGCCGATCTCAAGGGAACTGGGGAGCTGCCAAATCTAACCAGCAAACTGGGCCAGGAAAGGCCCCACATAAGCTTTCACCAGAGGAAAGGAATGTTTGTGGAAACTGGAAATAGTGGAGCTTATTTAACTCTGCTCCTCTCCTCCTTACATTCTTCTTAGTCTCAAGCCCAGCACTGAGCTCGCCCTGTCACAAGCACTGTGATTGTGAGACAAGAGGAACCAGCCTAGAGCACCACGAGGGGGGTGGGGATAAAAAGCGTTACCGGCTAAGAGCTGGCTACTGAGCAGGCAAGGGAGCCCTGTGACTTGTGGTGCAGACTCAGACTAGTTCAATGTCTCTGTATTAGCAAGTATACTGTGGGAGATATATCATAAAGCTGCTGCAGCAATAGCCAAATAAAATAGGATTTCAGGGTAATGAGAGACGCAGGGATAGTGGAAGCATACAGGATCCCTTCCTCTGCTTTCTTTTCCTTCCAGTGGGAGAGAAAACCTCATAGATGACTGACCCTTTGGGGACTTTTGTCTATGTGTCTCTCCACAAGTTATTTGCAGTTTGTCCTCAAGTTGCTTTTTTTTTCTCTCCTTTTTGTAATGCTTTGATATGTTTCCTCCTCTGCTTCCCATCATCAGCTCTCCATGTAGCTGACCTGCATGAGCTTCACCCATGCCAGTCCCACTTTGCTGAAAACACTTTAACCAACAAATAATGTGTTTCAGCTGGAAGCTCTTAACACTCAGGGTTACTACAGAAGGCCAAATTCCACATAATGAATGAGATTGTGGCCACACTCCTGGAAGTGGCAAAACTCCCATTGACTGCAGCGGTGCTGGTTTGCAGTGCTTTAAAAGTTAAAGCAAGGAGGCGAGTGGTTTGCCCACTTCAAGCTGAGACACTTGCACAGCTCCCTGCTTTGCTGCAGCCAAGTCCATGTACCCAGCTAGCTTCTCTGCAGCTTGGATGGACTCACCTCCCTTCGGCAGAGCCACCAGGGAGCAGAGGGAGAGCGGATGATTTTGCTGAGTCCCAGTTCAAGGTGGGTGCAGGCTGTGCATGCGGGCAAGCACCGGTGTTTGTCTCCAGCATCTGGGTCCTGCCCTGCCTTGAACCCCAGCACAGGCACTGCGTGCAAAGTTAATTGCTCCACCGCTCAGAGCTTTACCTCAGCAATTTACATCGTGCCTGTCACCATTTGAGTAATCAGAGCCTCTGCAGCCTGATGATGTTCATTAAGACCTGCTGACTTTCCTTTCAATGACATTGTACTATTCAGTGCTTCAGGATTTCTTTCTGCCTGAGAAGTCATTACGCTCTTGCAGAATTTGGCATGCTCTACCCCAAGAAAACAAGAAAAACACTTTATGATTCAGAAACAGAATAAATTAAAAAATCATTCCTGTTAACAACATACAAGACTACACATACACAGTCATCTTGAAGGGACCTGGGACAAATGATTTAATTACACCATGCCTCATAGTAAAAAAGGATGCTAATGTTTCCTCTCCTTAATTACACTGGAAGCTCTTTGGAGGAGGAAAGATTATTTATTTTTTTTACTCTGTGTGTTTATATAATGCCAGGTACCAGCAGTCGAGCGTAAGATAATCAGGAGGGGACTCAAAGAGTGCTCTACAGTCTTTGCCTGTGTACATGAGTTATTTCGTTCGTAACAGAGCTGCTTTACCTGTGGAAGGGAACATTGGCTTAACAGCATGCAATAAGATCAATGAGGTGGTTGCTGAAGGTAAGGTGAAGGGAGCTATTTCCATGTGAAAGTGTAAGGAAGGATTTGAATGGCAGGAGGTGCTTCAGAGCTGGACTTTGGTTTGGACACGAGGACCCTTGTGCAAACTGATCTGGACCCCGTGACAGTTTTATACCTGGGACTGAGGCAAATAGATGGGACACTACAGCATGTAGGAATCCTAATAAAAAATTACCAAAGTGGCAGCAAATATCTTACTGACTTGCTAGTCCTCAGTACCGGAATCAGTGAAAAAATCACTGGGATCAGTGAGAAAATTCTACTGGTGGTACTTTCAGCTCATAGTTCTCACTTTGGCACACATCAAAGAGAAAACAACTTTACCTCATGTGTCTTCCTCTTGTTGCTTACCCAGATTTCCTCAAAATTGCCTAGCTCCTTTCTCCTTTTAACTTTTGATTGTGTCAACCATTTTACAACTGGATGAGCTGTAAGCTTTACCCATTTTTTGGCTGCTTCCTGTGATGAAAAAAGCCTCAGAATCACTTAGAACCTTCCTTGCTGACAGCATGACTGCTTGTATAGAGCACAATAACCACCTGTGATCTAAACTAAAACATGGAGGCTTCTATAATCTATCCTCCCTCTGATCTCATCACATCATTGCCCTAGAAAAGATTATAAACTGATTTTTTTAAGCATCCTTTGTACGTCTTTCAGTTTCAAGTATCCCCTGTGAATTCTGATTCAGGGATCATCCTCCATGCAGGTTAAATTAATTAAGTCTGCCCCTAAAGGAGCATTTGGGGAATGGGGACATGCTAGAAAGGATTTTGATTACAGTCATAGCCCTACCCTATTGGATATTTTTCCTGTGCAGGTTAAATCCATTCAGAGACTGTTACATTCTAGCTACCTTTCACAATGCTGAGCGGGTTTCCTGGGTACTAATAACTAATCCCTTTTCAGCCCCTTCTTCAGTCCTCTCCCTGCAATAATGCTTTCTTTAATAGTTTCACACCGTCACCACCACTGATGCCCAAGGGCTCTGCCACAAGGAATGGGACAGACACGTCTGTGCCACACAGCAAAGCATGGGGCAGAGATGTCAGAGCCAGAAGCAATGGCTGTACTGGTGTCGCGCTGTGTCCAGCCAGGTGAACCCTGTTGAAAGGCAGAGCTCCTTCCCGTGGGCACACACCTGACTGTCACCCTGCTGGGACACCAGCTACGGTCCCTGCACTGTCCTGTGGTGTGCAAGGCAGGCAGCTTGCCCCGGGCCTGGGTCTGTGAACTCCACTCCACACACCGTTGTGCCATGCAGATATCCTAGTTGCCTCCTTACTCCATTAATCATCAAATATTTTCCAGACTTGCTTGAAAACCTTTTTGTGTCTTTGCTTTCTTCTAATTTCCTAAAGGGCAGAAAACATTCTTCTAATGCCTCCTTCCTACTCCTTACATTGTAGGACAATTGGTTTTTTAAGGATCTATTTTTAGGTCTATGAAATACATTTATATTCATTTCTTATATGGCGCTTTGCAAAGGAATTCAGAAAGTAAAGGCATAAATATATAATTTGTCTTCTTCAGGTCATCCAGCTGCAAAGCTAATTCCTCTGAATTTTAATCCCAGGCTGCCTTTCAGATGGTGCCTCCCTCTCTTTACAGGTACAGTTGTGATATTTGGTGCAGCAATAATTTGCATCAGGAAAATAAACCCTCAGACCAGGAGACTCCAGTCTACAGACATGCAACTGGTACAGACTTATGGAACAGAGTCAAGGCAGCTGGGAACAACCTCTGCAACAGGTCAATCAAGCCTTTTGCGGCTCCAGTGAGGTCACTGGAATGGGTCCAACAAGCAGGTAAGTTGGGACAGTTGAGGCAATTTTCCAAGTGAATAGATGGGAACCAGAGAAAAGGGAAATATTGCAGTTTTTCTTTAAGAAGAAACATTCTTTACAAATCCAGGCTTAGACAGACTTGGCTCTGCTTCATAACATTTAGTATCTTTCATTGTTTTATGTGCACTATATATTTTAAGAATTGGATAACAATGGCTTCATGGAAATTAGAGGAAGTTAAATAGATGTTGTATTTCAAAAAAATTCTTGTGGCTGGTCCATCTGGTGTAATTTCTTTTTACCCTTGGAGCAGACCTCTGGAAATCTCAGCATGTCCTAAATAAGTCAAGACCATAACCTGGTGTACTCAAGGCCTGCTGAGCATATCTATGTATATGTGTCTGACCATTTGTGTTCTAATTATATGCTGTGTTCAGGACACATTCCCTTGGCTTGTGCCGTCCAAGTAAAAAGTGTCAAAGGAATGTTACTGTCAATGGTGGAATCCCAGAGGTTGCTCAAGCAGGGAGCACCTGGCTGTGAGGACGCCATATGAGGTGGGGGAAAAGAGAGGCAAATAAGGTGAAAAGATGTGGGGATGCAGTTCATGCCCTGATCTCCAAAGCACTCAGCCTTTGCCCACATGGCAATATCAACAGCAACCTGGTACGTAGCAAATGATCACAAAGCATAGAATATATTAAACACTGCTTCCATATAAAAGGATTGGCCTGGCTTTCTAGCAACAGACATTGTCTCCTTCTCTTCTACATAGTCCCCTCTCTCCTGGCACTGGAGAGCTGCCAGCCTCCTGTAACTAAGCCCACAAGCAGCAGCAGCCTGCAAAAGTTGCTCACGTAGCAGCTGCTCCACCAAACTCACCAACTCAGTTGCCACAACACTAGAGCAAATACTAAAAGCTTTCATTGTTGCAGGGAAATCAAGGAGGTTAGGCCTGATTAATACTGGTTTTGAGGTCTGGAAGGCACAGCACAGCCATTCCTCAGACACCTGAAACCTTGATGGTGCCAATATCGCTAATACATTCTTTTCTCACCAATGGATGAAAAGAGTTTTACTTTCTTATTTTATGTCTTTCAACCTCTCCTTTTCCACCCTCCACTGAGGGGCAAACTTACCATTGCAGCTGCTTCCCCACTGTCCAAGAAGCCACAACCACAAGGCATCATACTGCATCTTCGCTCCCCAAGTGAGCACGTAGCAAGCATGCTACTGTTTGTGTGCCATTTATCTGAATCAGGAAGGCTTTACAGCAAACAAATTACAGCCAGCTGAGATAAAACAAGCTAATAAGGTTTCCTCAGGGGAACAGGCAATTCTTATAATGCACATCTGAAGCTTATTTCTGCTCTCTAATGTATCAGTGTTAGAGCGGTTTGATGAAAACAACTGAGTGGCTAGTGGTGGTACAGTCTCTGGTTACCACAGCTGCATGTTTGGGGGTTTTTATCTTTGTTGTGAAAGAGCAGGATTTGTTCCTCAGTTTCTCCAGCAAAAACTTCTCTTAAGATCTGGAATTCTGATTTGGGACCTTCAGAAATTATTATGACCCCACCTCTACCACCACATAGGGAATATCACTTAGTAGAGACCCAGCTACCTTTTCTCCCTAGACAGGTGCTTCATAAAATCTGAGAGGGTAATACCATACAGCTAAGCCTACAAGAGGCTCAAGGAAATCTGAGATGATGATGAGTAAATGATTTTGTCACCAGTAAGGATCATTTCTTTATTATTCTGAACATGTCCATCCTAGGGACCAAGGATCCGTGTCCATCCCAGGGACCAAGATTTACCTGTGACTTCTGGACCAATGTCCACAGCTGGCTCTAAGCAGGCTGAGTGTGGGAGATTTGTAATGCAAATGGCTGAGGGAGTAAAAAAGAAAAAGAAACCAAAAGAAAAAAACAATCAGTTTTCCTGCCAGNAGGTGGCAATCTGGAGTTCCCACTCACCAGTCAGTACAAGTATGTTCATTTTTCCTGACATCTGACTTTTTTCTTGAGCCAAAGCTTAAATACTTGGGCTGGGCATCCAAGGCTGCCCCAGTGGCCTCTAAGGGAAAAATGATAAAGCTAGACCTTGTTTTATCCAATATTGCAAACAACAACTGTTGGTAATTAAAACAGGATCCTTTATCCTACTGTTTTGTAAACAATCATCTAGTCTACTAGTCAACATGGAGATGATATGCAGATCTGTCTTTCATTTCCATCAGACCAGATGCTGATCTGTCTTTGCTTTTCCATTGCAAAATTCAGATCAGGAGTTGTATAAGACTTAAGTGACTGAGGTTTAACCCAGACAAGAGTCAGTTGTCGTTTCTGGAGGGAGGGAAGAGCTCTGAGCCTGCAGAAGGGTGTGTCATGCCTCAGTACTCAAATTTCCTCTAAGGTTTCTAA
This sequence comes from Rhinoptilus africanus, assembly GCA_013400135.1. NCBI lineage: Eukaryota > Metazoa > Chordata > Aves > Charadriiformes > Glareolidae > Rhinoptilus > Rhinoptilus africanus. The sequence goes on from VXBO01005782.1 coordinate 190,190, forward strand.
GCAATTCAAAAATTAGGACAGTGCTTTGGCCCTCTAGATACTGCAGATTAGGATGGGACTGGTTGAGCTGACACATAGATAGTTCAAGGGACTCGAGGGTCTCTGAAGTAGCTATCATTGAAGGAATTGTGCCTCTAAAACATATTTGGAGTTGAATAGTCCCAGCAGCTGCAGAGAAGAAATCTGGTTTCCTCCTCAGCAGATGTCTGTATACAATATTTGTGAGAACTGAACTCCTTATCACAACAGGGAATGTATCTTCTCTTCCCTCTGAAGTCTCAAAAAACAAGCTTTAGAGCTTCCAGCTTGAAAACAATCTGCTTTCACAATAGGCACAATAGAGTTCTGATGTTTTTCTTTAAATATTCATGGTGATTAAAATGTGACTTTAAGAGTTGCAAGTATTCCTTTTAGGGTTGTGGTGTTGTTGTTTAATTAAAATTAGCATGTTAGCAAAAGTGAATAACATCTGTAAATTGCATAGTGATTATTCCATGGAAATGAACCCCTTTCTTTTTGCTTTTTTCCATTTCATAGGTAAGATGACCTCATTCTTCCAAAAGCTAGGGTTGCTTTTTTTTCATATATGCAGATCTAGTGCTGATTTCCTCAAATTTTTATGTGTCATCCCTGGAAAGACAAGCACTTATCCACTGAATTAAGGGATTTTATGATGATAATTGGTGTCATTAACTCTATTACACAGTAAGAGAAAAGTAAGGTACAGGCAGGTATAATGACTCCATCCAGTATCATCCAAGAGGCTGTCGGAAAAGCTGGGGAAAGAACCTGCCATTCTGAGTCCTGGGTCAATGCCCTGTCAGTGAGCCCCCACTAACTGTAAGGAAGAATTAAATATTCATACAGCCTTAACAGAATTGAATAGCTCTTCATTGCTTCATTCAGCCATTGCCTCCCCTACAAAATCAAAACTAAACCCAAATAGCACGCTCTAAAGGAACCAGCTATAATGGAGAAGACATGTGAGATTGGGGTGGGGAGGAGGCATCTGAATGCTTGATTTTTTAACAGACTCTGGTTCCTTTAAATATCTGTGAATCTCAATTTCAGAACCAAAGAAATCTTTTAGGAGGTGTTTCCTTTCTCCATTTCCAGCAGCTACCGAACCTGTGCCAAATACCGGAGGAGAGAATAAAACAAAAAAGGGAAAGGACATCATCACTAGCTTTTAAGCAAGCATCTCCTATGCGATCCAATAGTCCCAAACCATTTCATAGGTTACTGTCACACACTTGATTACAAATATGTCACAACTATATATTGTCATATTGGCAGCTGAAGCCCGATAACACCTCATGTAGCTTTCTCTATGTTGTATGTACTAGTCTGCCAGGGTAGGGTCTTAGGCATTCCTAGGCACCTCACACATTCCAGGCATTGTTGTGTTCACTGTTGTCAGGTGTCTGCTTGGTGGAGCAGAAGAATATGCCACCTGTGACTGCAAAGGATTTTGCTTTAAGGTTTCATGACCTGTCATTTTTGTTAATGAGGGAGAAAAAGAAGGAGAGAGAAAGGAAAAAGTGAGAAAAGAATGTAGTTTTTTTCCTTGGGATATTTTTATAAATATATATATATTCATTATAATAGAATACATATAAAATACTGCATTTATGCATTTATGGATGTGTATTTTTCTATTAGTCTATATAATTATTTAGCTGACCTCCTGTTTATTGCAAAAAAAGAATTCCAGACTTGGGAGGGACAAATTGTATATATATGTACATATATGTATAATACGACATAATTTCAGACCAAATCTACCAACTCAAGGTTTTCTCTTAAATAGTTTTTCATGTTTAAATCTTACCTCTGCTCCATCTGTGGGTCACAGTGGCATGAGCACTGTAATAGAACAGCAGCAGCAGCAAAGTCTTCCAAAGCATCCTTCTCTTTAAAATAAGTATGCCTAGCTGTATATTAGCTTTTCAATTTCCTACCTGCTTTCTTTTCAGGAATAAATAAATGGCTTTTCCTCTCCCCCTCCCCCTTTGAAGGAGAACCTGTCTGTTCTTCTGAGTACAGCTGAAGTCAGTGTGCGGCTCCTCTCCCAAACCAAGTCTCCTCGGGATCAGGAAACTTACTTTCACAGACAGACTTTGTTTTTATCCACATCTGGAATGACTCATGGTGCATGTGAGTTTGCTGGCAGCTGTGTGAATAAATATCATTACATTTTTGTAGTTGAGTTTCATTTGTTATATGGGCCAATTGGAATTTATTTTTGTCCAATAAACAGCCGCAAGTAACTTCATTAAAAGACACACTTGAATCCCAGCTCTGTAGCTGCTCCTTTGTAAGGCAGCGGGCTATACGCTAACTCATGTCTAAGGCGAAATCCTCCTCTGGAATGATGTACAGCTACCCTTGGACGCTTAAGTAAGGGAGTGGGGCATGTGCTCTGCAAGAACATTTTGCTACTGTGATTCATATAATCACTCCTTTATTAAGAACATATAATGCTGTGCTTAGACTTCATTTCTGCAAGACAAGTCCTGGCCTTTTCCTCCATTTGGCCAATGAAGAGAGCAGGAAGGTCCAAATCCTGAACTGGCTCTCTTCAACAGTACTGTGGGGAACACTACGTAATCCTAAGGACAACCTACAATAGCCATGCTGAATGTGGAGCGGTGATGCTAAAGGAAAAGGTTACTGACTGGCATCTCCTTGCTGGCATTGGAAGCGTTTATCCTAGAGCGACCCGGCGTGAAGGAAGCTGCAGGTATGTGCTGTCCCTGGCACAGCTTCAGCAGCAGTGTCAGGCCAGGGCTGGGGACCGCTGAGAGGTGCTTTGTGAGAATACAGCACGGGAACAATGGCAGGTGGCTGTGCGTTGGAACAGAACGATGAAAAATGGGAACACAAGAAGTGTTTAGCAGAATCGAGGGATAGGACATACTCCATTTGGTGCCTAGAAGCAATCTGTCTAATTTTCTTTTTTTTATAGCCAGGAACAAACCCACAGACATCCATGAATTTACACTGGTGTAAAACTGTCACATAAGAAAGGAGACTCCAGCTCAGAAGGTATAAATAGAAGAATTAAGGGAAAGGACCAAGAGCTGGAGTGACAGAGGGCACTGTGACTCAGGATTAATGGGCACTGGCAGGAAGGCATGGAGAAAACCTGTTCAGCTCCTGCCTGCCTCATGGCAAAGTCTGGCCTTAGCCTCAGTCCCCTCATTCTTTTCTGTCCCAGCTTCAAATAACACCAGCTGTAAAGGAAAGAGAAGGGTCAAATAAGGTTGTCTTGCTTGAGGCAACTCCACTTCTTTTCCTACACGTACAGATTTTCCTACACTCATACTGCCTCAGGTTACTCCCATGTGAACAGCACATGAATGTAAGACAGTATTTTACATGCCAAGGAGATGACAAAAGATACAATGCAAGCAGAGGGTGGCTAACTTTCTCCCTATATACTCTTCTTTTTACCATAGCATATGAGGGATGGGCCTGAATACAAGGTTAAAGCCAGGAGTGGGTTCACTTATATGTATCTGTCTGGAAATTATGGAACTGGAGTAAAGCAGTGTTATGTTCCCTAGAGAGGGGGAGAGAGAAAGAGGAATGAAACAAGGGGATGATTATTCCTACCAAGCTCAGATAAGTCACTTAGGACAGGATGAGTTGCTCTCTGGAGGAGGTGGATCCAGCCATCAGTGTGGCCAATTCTGAGATGTTGTGCATCAAGATGATTTGCATCAAGAAGATGCAAGTTGCACCATAGTAAGGGAGTAATGATCTGTCAACCACCGAGGAAAAAACATTGTGGTACAACTCCTACTGGAGAGACTTCAATCAGTAGGTATGACTTGAGGAAGTACACTTTAATTTAGTAAACCAGTGTAGTGAAAGCCCTCTAGTAAGCGAACAGGGTGGGTATAGATGGCTTCATTAACTTAACTGCATCAGCCTAGCTACCCTGGCATGACAATCTTAATGTCAGCAGGGTCTATTAACAAGATGTTTTAATGTGAGGTAGACAAGGGAGAAGCAGCACTTAAAATGTGCATTCCAGGCTTGAAAAATAACAGAAAATTATGAGAAAACTTAAAATCCTGTGGGGTAACAAAGGAACGCATCTTCAGTGGTGGAAGCTCTTCTGAGGTGCTGTATCATTTCATTGTTTACGTCTGAAGAAATAACAGCTGCTAAGAGAGGAAGAAGGACACCAGGCACGCTCTAAACCAGAACTGGAACTATTTTGCAGAAAGATGCCTCTGCCTCCTGGCTGCCAGCAATAGGACACTTCCTGTGCTCGTTCATTGCCACTGCTTTATATATGCAGCCTAGAAAGGGAAAGGAGAAGAATGCCAGAAACTTCCTTCCCTAACCTTCCCCTCCACCTCCAGCCTCTGCAGCAAGCACCCTGGGAACAAGAGAGGAGCAGCAGCCGAGAGAGACAGAAGAGATGAGTGCTAAGTCCGGCACACAGGCCAAAGGGATATGAGGGCATGAAATGATTGCCTATTACTCTTCTTTTTCAAACCCTGGGGATGTTGCAGCTGCATTATATGTGATTTTTTAATTATTATTTATTTCTCCTTGATCTGAGTCTGGCCACAGAATCCTCTCTAGCAGCCTTTTCCTTATCTGAGCTCAAATACAAACTCTCCCTGTCTGTGGTGCAAGGCCCCACAGTGCAGTTTTCAGACGTTTCAGCTTTGGCTGCCTCTCTGTGTACCGCAACTGTAGGACAAAATTGACTTTTAAGACTGTGAATGATGCAGTCACATCTGTTTACCTACAGGAAATGCAGCTGTAAATATAACAGGTCCATGTAAAATAAATAATGTTTTCCCTGTGGCATCTCCTCAAGAAGTGTAAATGCCCGTTTTTGCCCTTAAAACTGGAGAACTTTTTCTCTCCCATATGGATTTATATACACAGAAAGTCATATCCTCCCTATTAAAAAGCCCTCCAGATGAAGCCAGGAAATAAATCTTTCAAACATGCTCAGGGCACTTCATCTATACAGCTTCTATTCATCTCATGACTATATTTTATTAGATAGTTGCTCAGTTTCAGCTCAAGGCAGTTTCTCCCTGTGCTGGAGGTTTGAATCACTGCAACTATAATGAATGTTGAAGCCGGGCAGAAATTCTCACTATTTATAAATATTAAATGCTCCTAGATTGCTTTGGAAGTATCAGGCAGAGGAGCTTTGTGGTGAAGAATTCATCCTGAAGGTGCATCTGGTAGGAGAGGGTATCCTGCTGCTGAAGCCAGGAGGCTGAGCGCTGCTCTGCCGGCTGGTCCATATTCAGGTCCCAAATCAGTGTAGTGCTGGATACTATCACAGTTATGTTTTGCCAGTTCGCATAAGTTTAGGTGCTGGAGCTGCAAGTCCTCCAGTGCTCCCAGTATCTTCAAGACCTTTCAGGCACAGGAAAGGTATGACTGACTGTTGCCTCTGGCAGACTGTTTGAGGTGAAAACGGACATTTATGCAACTCTCAGCAATGTGACTAGATACTAAGGGAGCAGCTTTTCCACTTGATTCCTCCATCCTGATCCTGTCAGTGAGTGTCTGTATACTGCTACTCCCACACAGTCTTTTTAAGAAACCTGGAAATAAGGCAGGGAGGTAAGAAGTGGGTGAAGACCAAACCGGGAAGCTGCCAGCTGCCTTTTTGCAGCCCATGTGCAGTGAGAGCAGAGACCTGGCAGTGGTACTCCAAAGCTGTCTTTCCTTCCCATCACAGATGCTGTCATGGTGACAGGACAGCTTCAGCAGGCTGGGAGTGTGGAAACCCCGTATTTCCCAGGTGATGCTCTGGAGTGACCAGTGCTTCAGGTGAGGTGCCTCAATGTCCTCTTTAGTAGCTCATTGTGGGAAAAAACTTATAATCTAAAAAGAGAATAGAAGGGGAAACAAGGCAAAGGGTGATCCAAGATCAGCACCCTTTGCATCTTCCAGGAAAAATAATCTCTTTTTCACTGGAGAATACCAGCTCATGATATCACTTTGGCTTTAATGAGCTTCTGCCAAATCCAAGGCGGAGTTTCAGTCTGCCCTGATGCCTCAGTCATTGTGAGAGTCCCTTGCAAATCTTTTATGAAAGGGACAGATATTTTTTTAGTTTTGCCCTGGTTCAATCTGAAAATGGAGTGTGTGTGGAGGAAGTTCCTCCACACCAGAAACTCTGTTCTGCAGCCAGAGACCTGCCCTGCTCCATAGGCATCTGCCTTCTAGTATGTCACCACAGTGGAAAAGTATTGATGCATGACACAGACTTTGGTCTCCTTCCCACCACAGAGACGGATAAATGGAGACGTAGACACAAAGTGACTCATTCACTGAATGAATTGATGGTAGACTGTGGCTAGAAACCAAGAGCTGATCCATTCCTCTGCCCAAAATACAAGGCCCTGATCTGGCACCACAGCAGCTCATCAACAAAAAGGAGAAAGTAGCTTCCACAAGAGGCCAAGCAATACCCTGGGAGCACAAAGAGAGAGAGGGGAAAAAAAAAAAAAAGCTGTACACAAGCTCCCAGGAGAAGAAAAGAATCTTTTGAAACTGAACTACTGGCGTTTGAACCTCATTATCCATAATGACTCTTGCTGGCCCCACAGCTGAGGTTGCAGCTTCCTGCAGCAACAGTCTGGATGGCAGAATCTCACCAGCCCTCAAGGCAACAGCAGGCAGGATGAACCTTACATAGCCATCCAGTGTAATGGACTTGTAAGTTGGAAGTGACTTCAAGGCATCTTTTAGTTGTCCTTCTGCCCCACAGCTCCCTTGCTACCTTGATCTAGCTGCCAGAGCTCACATTCACAAGAGCACTTATATGGTGAGCTGATACTTTACAGAACTACATTTAAATAACCCAAATTTAAATTCTGCCCGTGCAGCTTTGCAGGTATCTGAATTCCTTGTGTGCCTAAGCTTCCCCCCGTGAGGCTGTATAAATTCTTGTATCACTGTATCTACCTTGAAAACACTGAGCTGCTCACATTCTATTGCATATTTCCAACTAAATATTGAGATTTACCTTAATTCTTACAAAAATATATGTCTGCAAATGCCCCTTCTCAGGTCCCATCTTGAAATTTTTTTTTTTTATGTAATCAGGAAGCAGATGGAGTACACATTTTATTCTGTGATGTGATTTTTTGAGAAGTCATCTGCTTTATCAGGTGTCCTAGCTCAGATCCTTTTTCTGCCTGAGGAGATGTGAATACACACCATAAGAGATGTCTCTAAGATCTGAATTACAGGATCTTCTGTGATGGAGTTTTTCAGCTCTGTTGCTGAATCTGTTACTATCTGCGGGAGGTAATTAAATATTCATTATGGCAGAGAGAAGGAATATGAGGATAACCATTTTGCCATGATCACAGCACTCACACATGAGATGCAGGTCTTACTACCTACCCATTTTATTTTTTTTGGAAGCAGAATGCATTCCATTGCTATTTCATTATTCAACAGACTTATATAGAAGATGAAAGTTCAAGTTGCCTAAGGAAGAAGAGGTATTTGAATCCAGGTTCTTGGATCCTAGTTGAGTACACGAATTAGCTACGAAGAGATCCCTCTCCTATTATAGATATAAAAAGTGCATTCATGTTTACAATGAAAAGCCGAGCAGAGGCAAATACCCTAGTTTTAAGCTCCAAAGAGACACAACATCTAATATACCCCTTTCGCCTTGGTATTTCTTCTTGACTAACTTAGATAGTCTCTTTGTTTCACCCTGGATTATGTGAATCATTCTCAGATATCAGGCTTTCTCCCCAGGCATTGCACAGATAGATAGCCTAGATACTGAAGCTGGGGCTGTGAATACAGCTCAGAGTGAAGTTAAGCATGTTCAAAGTTAAGCCCAGCAATGTTGAGCCAGGAATCTATCCTAAATCAAGACTTCATAAAACTAATGTCCTGGTAAGGCTGAGTTGGTCAAATATGAGTTGCATTACATAAGGATACATTAAGGATGCCACTTTTTTTCCCAACATTTTCAAGACAATACACAAGGGGTATTTTGTTCAGTTCGTCAAGTTCCACCAGTCAGTGTGGTGCTACTCCCCTCCTGAAGGAGCACTGAGATACAGCAGTCAGCAGAAGCTAGCTTGGAAAGCCACTGGTGGGAGTCTGACTTCTTTCTCTTGCTGCACCTTACAAAATACAGACTGTTAATTTTCCTTGTGGCTGCTAGGGCGGTTGCTGATGTAAATCACAAAAGCTACACCTACCTTAGAGAATCCATGCTGATTTATACCAGCTTATAATCATGTAGCCCTTGTCCCGTAATGCAGCATAACCCTTTTGGAAAATTAAACTTTTCAAACACTCCATCAGTTCTGCTTTTTTGCAACCTGTTGGCTGCCAATGTAAGTTCCAGTGGCACGAAGCCAATGTAAACACCAAGGCCATGACTTGCAGTTAAGCAACAGAAAATGCTGTTAACAGTGCTACTGTAGGACGAGGCCTGAAATGAAGCAGACAAGAATCTTCTGTCACAAATCACTGCTAATATCATAAAGGAAGGTCAGCTATGCAGAGAATTTCCTGCCTTTCAGTCTAGAAAGTCAATAATGACAGCAGTGAACGTTCATAGGGGGAGTTTTATGACTAAATCCTCAGGACAGCAGAAAAAGAAGTCTCCAGTAAATATAGCCATGAAATGTTAAATCCAAAACAAAACAAAACCAAAGCTTGACAATACAAAACCAGTAACTGATTCCAGCTCTGGAGCAGAGAAACACCAAATGATAAACATAAGCTTATATAAGAAATTGTTACAAAGAACAGCCAGAAAATAGCTTTCTACAGATTCTATGTTTTAGTTTAGAGTATGATCCTAGATGCATCAGTTTGTTGAAATGATGGAAGGAAATTGTCCTGGAATGAAGAGGAAGGCAAAGGCTCTGGCTAATAATTATAAAACTGAGAGATTAGAGATGCGCTAAAGATGGATTATGTGGTGATAGTATTAGAGGTGGGGTGTAATGCAGTGGCATTATGTAAAGAGTCAGCCGGGAATGGGATGAGGCCGGATCGTACAAAGAGGATGACAGAAGAGGGGTGGGATTAAGAATGAGCGCCAGATGCAGATGAGTTTGTGGCAGCAGCATACAGGCACAGGAACTGAACAGAGCTGGGCTCTTTTTTAAAAGGCATGAGATAAAACTTGAGTCAAAGGGAAGCACAGCACGGAAGTTAGATCCCACTTATTTCTGCTCTGAAAACTTCTTCTGCCTGTTCCTTCTGCCAGTTATCACACTGCCATTCCCACTTGCTTAGTCCAGTGTAGCACTGGTGGGCCTCATCAGGGGAGTGCAGGTGATTTAAAAGAGGAGTGAGATGAGAGGACAACTCAACCGATTCCCTCCAGATGGAAGCAGAAGAGTGGTCCAGCTCTTCCTTTCTCCTTGAGCAGCCACGTGAGCAAAGCAATGAGAGCTGAAACAGGCGACCTGCAAAGCAAAGTCTGAACCTTAAGTTACCCTAGTCTGTAGAGTGAACATTCCCCACCCCATCAAGCTTTTTTACATTGAGAAATCACAAAGCAATTGCATTTTTGCTGCAAAGTGAAATCTTGCTAGTTTCTAGTTGCCCAAATAAGCTCCTTAAACCAGTCTTCAAGTAGGGAGGATGCAGGGAGTCAAAACATCCTCAAGTGGGAGGCCCGATCCACTGAGAACATGCAGATCTTCACAGATGCAGGAGTTACTTTTCCTTGCTACCAGTATGCTTGGCTGTCAGACCTCCAGAGAAGCAACTCCTCTTTTTTCTGGAGTAGTAAAGTTTTCAACTATGAAACCAACTTTGTGGAAAAGGTCTTCAAAAGGAATTCAAGAATTCTTCCATTTCTTTCTCTGTGTGATGAAGGCTTCAGGCAAAAAACTAACTTTAAGTAAACCATTGACTTTTCTCTGCCTCACTTCCCTGTGTGCAGAAAAGGGAAGACAATGCTGTCTTTGTTCCTCACCTGTTTATCTCTTTAGACCGTAAAATCTTTTGGCCAGAGACTGTCTGTGCCATACCGAGCACATGAAAGTCTTCCCCTCTGCTGAGGTCCTGGTTCAATCAATCCACCATACCGTGCCTCTGATTGTACTGAGCCACAAAGACAAGGGAAGAGAGAAAGGAATTTTCCCTTTTTCTTATTGAAACAGGTCACATCCTGATTCAATCCCAAATGACCTAACCAACAGAGATATTTAGCATACAGATTTGTTTAGCAGCCTTAGGGGATGAAAAAGTGACCAGTTTCTCCAAGTTTAAAATCAAGACATCTGTTTTAGTTGTGGGAGGGTGTGAGGACACCCAAGGGTGGCAGCAGATACCAGCTCCTCACTTCTCCAGGCCTTTCCTCAGCTCCCTTTTGTGAAACAGCAACTTGGTCATAATGATATGGGCTGAGACACACAGTTTTACAGACTGCACAGAAAACAACACAGAGGTTGTAGAGGACAAGGAGGTCAGAACCAATTAAATCTCCTAGGCTGCACAGACTAAAGTAGCACTCAATACTCTGAACACATGAAGTGTTGGATGATTGCTCAAGACAACTTGTGAACCAGGATTTTTCTTGAATAAACAGCTGTAAAGCGATTAGCATCCTAAAGCCCCAGACTGTATCTTAGGCTTCAGGAGGAGAGACAGCTCATTGATTTAGCAACTCATGCTTACAGCTAAAATCTGTCCAGGATGGCAAATGCATTCAAGGATAAAGAAGCAGAGGTGAGTGTCAACCACGGGTAGTGCCCTGGATTCAAAAGAGCGTTCACAGCTGCTTTAAACCATTGCAGCTTCCAAGAGACTTTCTTCCCAGCTGTGATCCATCCCTCTCTCTGTGCTCAAGCTCACAGGGCATCCTCTCACCTTGTGTGTCCATACGTGGCAGGGCAGAGGTAGATGCAAACTTCCCAGCCGTCCTGCCAGGCTCCAGGAGTCGCCTGTTGCTGGGGTATGTCCTCATCCTCAACAGGCTGCAGCTGCCCAGTGCCACGTTGCTGGACAACCTAAAACACTACAGCGTGGTGATGAAACTGGCCCAGCGCCTTTATAAAACTGTTTTCAATAGTGCCAGTTTCCTAAAAAAAACCCTAAATAAACCCAAAAAATCAGATTGTGAGAGTCAATGTCAGGCACAACACAGAGTTCCTTCTCCTCCAGAAAAATAATGGATGCATACAGCAGGCTATTTCCTTGCCAGAGATGTCCACAACCTCTCAAGTTAATATATATTCCAGCTAATGGGAATTGTAATCATTGGCACCAGGCCCACATTTAGCTCAGTACCAGCCCTAGCACAAGGGAGGCATTCAGAAGCAGCTCACATCCAAGGGCAGAAGAAATGAGCTGCCAATTGTGTCAGACATGTTCCCTCAGGGGAAAATCTAGCTTGTGGTGCTGCTGCCTGCTACATTTCTCTGATCCCTTACAGAAGAGGCTGCTTCTCTTGTACCTAGCATCCACAAACCACCAAAATTAATAGCACAGTGTTCTTACTATCTGCCAATATTTCTTGATTGTGTATGACGCAGTGCATGGGTGACAACAGAACCAAATTACCTTTCTCATTGCTGAGAAGGGTGTGGGCTGGTTTCTTTCTGAAGAGGTCTCGCTTTCTTCCTTCCTCAGCTTGGCACAAAAGCTTGAAAGCAAATGTAATGGAAAAAACAGCAAATTCTCACCTCTTTACTTTTTTTTTCCTTGAAGAACTATACATATAAGTATAGATGCATGTGTGTGTGTATTCATATGGAGGGAGAGAGTGTACTGCTTAGAGCAGTTCCCTCAGTGAGAGGGAAAGCTGTCTTTCATACCTGTGAAGCATGGTAGTACGGAACCACTCGCACTACAACAACCTTACCTCTCTGATGCTTGCGCTTGTCATTCTTCAGAAGCTGTATCGGCTGCTCCTCCCATCCTGGGCTGTGCTACCTAGTGCCAAAAGACACAGAGAAAAGTCTCATTAGCTCCGGACTTGCACCAAACCTGCAGTAAACTAATGGTAATGGTCACAGTGAGAGAGATCTAGCTTTTATCTGGAAGCTGAGCAATTTCCTATTGTTAAGTTGCTTTAGTTCAGAGGAGTTTGAACCCTTACCATTGCTTCTAACTTTTTGTGTGGTACACAACAGAAAAAACTGTAATGCAGGCCACACTGACCCCATTTCTTTTACATCACCTGTGGCTAAAACAAGAGACTGTCTCCCTCTTCTAAAAAGTAGAATCAATGAGATTCAGGTCATCTAGAGGTGGTAGGGAACTGTATGATGAGTAAATTTCTTCCTGGAAAACGTCAGTTAAATGAAACTGGAATTTTCCGAAGTATGGGAAAATGTGTGCAACAATTCTGGGAGGAAACAATTCTCAACCCCAGAGGGAACTCTTGGTTAAACATGGGAGAGCACTCAGTCCTCAGTGGATGAATGAAATCTTACAGTGTATTGCTACAAGGTATAGAAAACTTGTGTTCAAGTCCTTGTAACTCCCACATCCAAGACAAGAGCCTTATCTGTCTATTGACTACATGAGGAGAGAGTCCTTCAGGCCCCTTCATTGTAAACACTCCATTTCCTTCAAGCAAACCAATATTAACTGCGGCAGGAATCCCAACTTGGCTCCTCCACATCCCATGAGAACGTTATAACCTTAGTTAAAGCCTTCCTCATTTTTCTTCTTAACAATTAATTACTTACACAAAGTGAAATCACTTTAAAAAAAGATGAGTGAAGTCAAACCTCTGTCTTTCTCTGAAAGTTGTTGGATTTGTCTTAATGCAGAAAGAAAATTTTTGACAATGGAAAAAAACTTTTGCAGGGCAGGAAGCCTGGTTTCAACTCAGTATTAATTGTGCCTCTGTAATAGGACATATGATAAACAGAACTAGGCTTAATAAACCTCATTAAATGAGGTTTGGGTACTAAAATCCAAACCAAGAATGGCTTGGATTTAGTACTTCTTTCAATTGAGCTCACAAAGCTCAAAAGGATTATGTAAACAGTTAAAGAACTGCTTCCAGTTTGGCTTCTCTTGGAGCCAAATCATTATGTCAGGCTCCACAGAAAGCAGTGGTAGGGTTTTATCTACAGATACAGGTTTTGTGAATAACCTCTTTGGAGAAACATGCAAATGCCTAGTGCAAAACAAGATACCTATTTATCCATCTCTCTTTCATACATCTGTGTTCACACAGCTGTGACACCCTGTCTTTAAACACGACTTTAGATATTAGGTTTCATCAAGCAGAATTTATGTCTCTAATGCTGTGGATCCGCCTGGAAGATCTCAGCATTAGGAGGGTGCATCGGTATTGCTATCTAGAGTGCAGGAAAGCCAAATCCATCTGGCCTGCAGGGTGCAAGAAAGTAGGTGCCATCAACAGAGACAGAGGAAGGTATGATGGGAGCTGGGAAAAACCGCACCAGACCCATGCGACTGTTTGTACTAGGTGCCCAGTTGTAGGAGCCCACTGTAGGACAGCTATGCAACTCTACTGGGGTGGTGGGATTAACTGTTGAGGCAGAGGCTGGAAAGCTCTTCCCGTGCTCTCATGTAGAAATGAGGTGGTCAGGAGAGTGCAGAAGTGTAATGGGAGACAAGGAATAACTCTACTGGTGCAGTGAAGGAGGAAAGACAATAAAAAGAAGAGAGCACAGGAGGAGAAATGTGGAAGAGATAACATCCTGACAAATGCATGTGCGGTTGTAGAATGGAAGCAAGGGTTTGAGCCAAACTGCAGAGCATGGCTGGAGATGAATTAAAAAAAAATACAGAAGATCCTTTTTAGCACAATGTTCTGAGGACTGAGTCACAACATGACTCGGGAGCTTTATAGCCTCAGGATACTGGGAATTCCCAGCCTGATGTTTCCACTGATTGTTACAGGAGCTGATTTACTGAGGAGTTTATTGGGCCAAAAAACATCCCCATCCCTCCTAGACACCAGGACAAGACTGTGCCCCATGTTGGAGGATGAAGGCAGGCTCCCCTGCTCTGGCCAGCATGGCTTCATTCAATCCCATAGCCTCCTTACAACTCCGAGCCCCAAACTGGTCTGTCTTCCTGGCCATTTCACTGGTCAAGCTGGTGCAGCTGGGAACAGCTTGGCCTCACTGGTCTGGAGCTGGTTGCACTCCAGGACAGATCTCATGCCTTGCGCTAACAAGGGGGTGCAGGGCCGGTTGGGTATGGAAAGCACGTGCAATAAATGTTATCTGAAAACAGCTGGGCACAACTCCAGTGATAACAACGGTGCTGTGCAGGGTGTGTGCCAGCAGGTGGTTTAGGAACCAAACAGCACTTGAAAAAAAGGGTAGGAAAAAACGTCCAGACACAGGCCTCTTCAGACCACTTCTATGCCCCAGTGAATGTAGAGTCTATATTGCTATTAAAGTCATTATTCAGTAACATCCTTTTGTGATCTGTATAACTTCTTGATCATTAAACTAAAACAAGAGGACCAGATGCTTGGAGTGTTCCAAAGTTATGTACGATTCCCTTCTAAAAGGTCTCTCTCTCTCCTCACATAATTCTGGCCGCTGCAAGCATAACTGATGGAAAAGTAAAATGTGACCCTGTACCTTTAAGAGATGGATCTAAGAGTTATGCCACATTTCAGTCGATATGGGAGAATAAGGGAAGGAAACCGATTATGCTGAAGCAGATCCTGGTTACTATCAAAGTGAGATTAAATGTGAATGTTAGAAAACTGGGGGAGCAGGAAAAAAAAAGGAATTTAACATAATCCTTTTTGAAATTATAAAATAAAGATGGTTGATCCTTTCTCTCCTCCCCCTCTCTCACTCTCTCTTTCATCCACTATCTTCCTTTTTTATTTTTATTTTGACAGTGAGCCTAATGGAAAATACCAATAGCTGAGCTAAGTTTCTGAAACATTGGACAGGAAAGGGAAAAGATGAAGGCAGCTTTGCAGATTTTGCAGGTTACTGCCTCTGTGACAATAACCCCTTTTATTCCCTCCACACCCTCCCTCTGGGGATGTGCATGTCCTGCTGTCTTTACTTGGAAAGCAGTAAGAAACTTAGCAGATAAATAGGTTCAAGCATGTGTCCCAGGGAGATAATAGCTCTGATGTTCTTCTCATTTTGTCCTAGTAAACTAGGGTTTGGTCCTAAAACGCCCTCTTAGGGGAGGGCCCGTACATATGTCAGGAGTCCCATTTTAATCACAGAATAATATTCACAACAGAGCTGTTAGGTCATCATGGACAGCTGAATGGGGAGGAACTTTATATTTGGTGTCTGACTGCCAGAAAGGAGAAAGGACATTCAGATGCTGAAGCAGAGACAGCCTCCCCCAGTGTGCTGACCCACTAGCAGCCACAAAGTGGGGAGGATTCACATTCTCTCCAGCAGCCACGGTTGCGCTACCTGTTGTTCTTACCTTGTTCCACAGTCTCCTCGTACAGTGACCCAGTGTCTTGCTTCCTCCTGGTATCAGCCCCGGGGTAGGGGAAATGGCAGGAACAAAAGAGACCTGGGAGCCAAGTGCTACATGCCAAGTTTATGGCTTTGAACAATTTACCTGTGGTTGTTTGCCCTGCCTCCCTCTTTGTCCAAATGCTCTCATTAGTTTACTCCTAATTATAATATCCACAAATGCTTACTGTCTGTGGTTCCTTGTGGCTTGCTAAATAGTCTGCTGAGGCATTACTGAATTCCAGGAGTGGCAGAGAAGACGTACATGCCAGTGCCTTCCCAATGCTTGCTCTGTCTCCCATGTGCACACACATCACCACAGAGGAAGCCCCACTGGCAGAAAAAGGTAACCAAAATATCCAAGACCCCACCCAAGGCGACTGAAGGAATTAGGAAGACGCCCAATGGGCTCTTTGTCAGGCTCAAAATGTGCACATACTTTTAAAATTAGTGTTCACCATTGTGACAGGGAAGGGAAAAACGTGTTTTATTTAGCTTGTAGCTGTGTCTTGGTCTGAATCTTCCCTGCGTGGTTAAAGCAGGCTCCGATGTGGACCAGCCCCTGACCTGGATCAGGGGATTTCTATGTCTAGTGGTCACACCCTGGGATCTGCCTGGGCTTGGACTGGCATCCCTTCTCTTTGCTCTGAGGGGACAGACCAACCTATATGAGTGCAGAAGGACATCTGCAGCCTTTTCCCAGCAGTTCACTTTCCACTCCCATCCCCACAAAGAGCAGAATAGTTTTCCTGCAATTCCTGACACCTGTAGTAGGCTAACAGAGAATTGCACACTCAGGGGTCAAAACAAACTGCTCAGCGTTTGCTGTGTCCTCGTACACCCTGGCCCATCTCTGATGGTGCAACTGAGGCGTGCAGTGATGAAGGAGAGGTGTAACCCTTCAGTAGCAGAAACAGTCTGCACGGGACAGAGAAAAGCTCTCTGCAGGAACTAGCTGTGCACAGGCGTCCTGTAGACTCAGTAAAACCTGGAAAGGGAACACATGGCACGTGTTCCCGCTGTCACCACAGACGGTCATCTGGGACACCACAGGTAGGAGTTCCACTGTGGTTTGGAGGCCCCTTTTTTTAAAACGAGGGAAGTTGTATTTACACAAGAAAAGAAAACACATTTCTTCCTCCCACGCAGAAATTAAATTTTCAGGATCTCAAGCTTGGTCTGAAAGCTATGAATCTTATTTAAATGAACTGTTTGTTCTTAATGAGGGAGAATTACATGGACTTTTTTATTTCTGTTAATTAGCACTTTGTGGTGAGAAAATTAGACCATTGATGTGGGGTGTCTGCGCTAGCTAGGAAGGTATGTTGATGTTTGATATGAATTGCACTTGGTTTAAATTATCTTAAGAAAATTAATGTCACGTTCTTCAGAGCCTTATAAACATTAGCCTGGGCCTGGATGTATTTCTATGTAGATGGTTATAAAGGCAAGTTCAAAGACATGACAAGGAAAACATCTCTGTAATACATTTGGGAGGTCTATTTTTAAGCCAGGTGTTTTTTTCTGAATTTGTTTTTTAACATTAATATTTATTCCTGTATTTAAAATTCCTTGTCCCACAATTGCAGGCAAAGAATTTCTGTTTTCTGAAAAAAAAATTTCAACATATGACTGATTGCAAGACTAAAAGTCCACAGGGTGAAAGCCCTTCTAACAGTCTCTGTAAATATGTGAGGGCTACATATAATCAGAAAAAAAGAGAAAATATTTGCTGAGTACAGATCAATATTTGGAGAAGCAACGAAAAGGTTAAAAAATAAGAAATTAACATACATTGTGAAAAAATTGTAAAAGCAAATCTCAAATTGCATTCTCAAAAGAAAATAGTGCAACTCAAGTGAGCAGGCACTGCACTAGGAAAATGTTTCCTGAATGCCTCACTGGGAAGAATGGCTGCTACTAAAAAAGGGTGAAATGCTGTTGTTGCTAGGTGAGTACCTCCTGCTTCTAAGAGTTCAGGTCTGACCTTGGTCAGTAGAGACCTGAATCTTGTGACACCAGAGGAGGAGGAAACCTCCCACAGGAACCCACAGCCTTTGCAACTTCTTCCTCTCCCTCCTAGAACTTGTGCTGTCTATATCCAAGGAATGATATGAGGCATGGGACTGGACCTTGCCCGCAGGTGGGCAGACCTCCCAGCTAGTCCTGGGGCCTGCCCGGTGGCCATGGGTCTGTGATTGCTCCTGTCCTCACCAACCCAGCACAGGGCCATGGACCACTGTACAGCTGGGTCTGGCCAGTGAAGTCTCTGCAGTGCCAGAAAGAGATCTGCTTTCCAGTTACTCAAAAATGGAGAAAAAAATCCATTAATGTTTTGTTCACTTTTTTTCTGAAATTTTCAAAGCCTGTTGAAATTAAAGGAAGAGGCTGGACTTCACATTTAAGTAGAGATGATAAGGCTGAGGTTCACATTTCATTTGAATGCTGCATTTCCCAGATTCCGATAGTGCTGGCCTTTAGGACTTCCTAAAATTTGTTTCAGTTTTTGTCCCAAGACTTTTTCTAGCTTTTTCTTGAAATAGGAGGAATGAGTTTAGTTTCTCCTATTTCAAAGTTTAAGTAAGCTTTAAGACACCTGTTTGCAGCCACAGGGAAAGAAAAAAGAGCAAAGAAGAAAAGCTATGTGAATTATTCTTTTGGACACCACTCTAAGCACCATTTCTGAAAACACAAAAAAACATTACAAATAGTATCTCTAATTAAAATATGAAATTACTTAATCCGAAATACTTTCTCAGTCATGAAATGTGATCTATATTCTGGACATTTGAACCACAGAAAATCTGTTGTGCTCAATTTGCAGATATGTATGATTTCTTTTATAAACATTTAAAGATGGCAAGAAATTACCCTACTTTCCTTGTGTTCAGATGAAAACAGAAAAAAAAAAAAAGTGTAGATTTGGCTATAGGTGAGACTCATTAAAGCTTCTGAAGCTTTAGAGTGTTCTGAAATAAAAGGAAATAATAAACATCATCTAAAAACTAGCTAAAAAGTAATTACAAAGAAAACTAAACTTTAAATAATACTGAAGTGTTTCCATTCTTAAGTGACTAGCATTACGTTCACAGCTGACTCATGACACTTTGCAGTTGGATCAAACATACCCCTTGTTGCAAAGCTAAATATTCTAGGATGCCCTCTATACTGTTGTGCAACCAAGTATTGGGTGTTCCAGGTATAGCCTGCTGTATGAAGTGTCGGTGTGCAAAGGCTCGTAACACATCCACACAACATTACTGCTGCATTCCTCCACAGAGGCTGACAAACTATTGAGTGGCAGGAGAAGACAGCTTTGGATGAGGAGCAGAGCTGAAAGTGTTACAACAGCCATCTTTATGCTGGAATTTAATCATTCTGCCGAAACATCAAAAGGAACTGTGAAAGTCATGAAAACTGAGCTATGGCAAAGCACCAGTCACAAATGTGGATCCAGTAATCTCCATGTTTGCTCCATTGAGCAAAGATGTGGTTGACTTACACCTTTGGGAAGCAGTTCTATCTTGGTAAAATTATGCAAATTTATGGTGAATTTGCTAAGTCTCTTCTAAATTTATTCCAAAGCTCATTGTCCTCATTGCTACAGCTGCCCTGTACATTCTCCAGGTAACTAGAAGTTCTTGCCAAAATGAAGCACCTCTAAAGATAAAAGGAATGTATCATCTACCAAAATATCTCTAGCAATATTGAATGTCATACAACCCAAACAGGCGTCACCATGAAAAAGCTTTCAACATTTCTGAAAAGGAGGCAAAACGCTGCTTAACTGGAACTCAAATTGGTCTATGGATGTTAATTTGAAAAAAAAGTCTGAAGAGACCAAGATGCAGAGCATGGTCCTGCGAGTAGGTAAGGTACTCTTCAGAGCAGTACAGTGAATGGATGAGCTCAATATCACAAAACCTGCTGAGTTCACAGGAATTCATACCCTGTGCCTTTGGCTCTGTCACTGCATATGAATAATATCTTACACCAGCTTTGTCCTGTTTTTATGGCTATGCAAAGTAAAACCAAGTCTTAACCACAACTACTGCACTTTCAGATGGTGCAGCTGAGATTAATTGACCTCATAAAACTGACTCATTATCAAGACTGCAGTGCTTTAATCTGAAGCCACACAGGAAAGAATAAAATGATAAACAATGACTTACTTTTCTAGAAAGACCATTCTCACTTTTGTCCATTATCTTTAACCCTAGATTGCTAAGGTGTCCTAGAAAATGGACGTCTAAATGAAGACTCCCAGGGATGTTCCAGGAAGCAACTCTTACAAAGTTTGTCTTAATCACAAGCTCCTGTAGATGTGCTATAGGTTGAATTCATGTTGGTTTATTGGATGATTTAGCTGTGGAATGTGTAAATGTCTGCTTTGATTGCTTACCCAAATAAAGGCAAATTAAAAGGAGAAATGGTTCAGTACAGAAATGTCAGCAAGCATTGCACTTGGTGCTTTTAGCCTTTCCACATACACTGTTTAATTAGTAAATGCTTTATATTTAATCTCTCAAGTTGATTAACTGTTCTTATAATTAGGTGACATATACACAAAAAAAAAAAAGTCCGCATTTTGTTTTTACTTAATGCATTGTAATTACTAAGGCAATTTAAGCAGAGAGATAACTTACCACTCATTTCTGGTATACTAGGACTTCTGTAGCAATTTAGTTTGTGTTCTGCAATAAGTAAAAAGTTTAACTGAAAGCCCAAAATATTTGCTAAGGAAACTTAGTAGCAATCTATCCTCAGTGAAGAAGGTGTAGATTTCACACAGATAAACTGTACTGAGGTTACCTATCAAGATGGGGGAAGAATAGTTATTTTATGGCAATAGAAGTTCTGGACTGGGACCATAGAGGTAACATTGCCCTACCTTTAGTACATCATTATCCTGGGACTCTTCAGCAAGACAGGATGAATACAGCCACAGGATAAAGCTATGAGCACTCTGGAAAACCACCTCGGCCTGAAGATCTTGATAGCAGATCCAGAGAGGTGATTCTCTCCTTCTACTCTGCTCTCGTGAGACCCCACCTGGAGCACTGTGTCCAGCTCTGGAGTCCTCAGCACAAGAAGGACATGGACCTGTTGGAGCGGGTCCAGAGGAGGACCACAAAGATGATCCGAGGGCTGGAGCACCTCTGCTATGAGGACAGGCGGAGAGAGTTGGGGTTTTTCAGCCTGGAGAAGAGAAGGCTCTGGAGGGACCTTATAGTGGCCTTCCAGTCCCTGAAGGGGGCTTACAGGGAAGCTGGGGAGGGGCTGTTTGAAAGGGTATGTAGCGATAGGATAAGGGGCAATTGTTTAAACTAGAGCAGGGTAGGTTTAGATTAGACATTAGGATGAAGTTCTTTACAATGAGGGTAGTGAAACATTGGCACAGGTTGCCCAGAGAGGTGGTGGAGGCCCCATCCCTGGAGACATTCAAGGCCAGGCTGGATGAGGCTCCGAGCAACCTGATCTAGTTAAATGTGTTCCTTCTTACTGCAGGGAGGGTGGAATAGAGGAGCTTTAAGGGTCCCTTCCAACCCAACACATTCTATGATTCTATGACCTACAGGTAAGCTAGAGCATGGAAAAGGTAGTACACTGGTAGGTAAGAGGAGGACAAGGATTCATCCTTTTGTGCCTCTGTTGAACAGATGCTCAAGTATTGATTTACATCATAAGCGTCATTGTGAAACTATATTATTACTGCCTTTGAGGCTCTGAAATACTTTGTAAACGGCAGTAAACCTGCCTCAGTAAAAAATGAGATGGTATACTTCTGATCTAGGAAAAAGGGACATTATATTGATGAGAAGAGCTTTTGTTATGCTAGGCTGAAGACCAAGCCTCATATTATGCTTTCCATTTGTTAGTTCATTCTTCCTGGTGAGTACTGGCACTTTGATGAAGTTCCCAGTAAAGGAAACATCACTTAGGGGCCAAAGAACAGGTGAAATTTTAAAGTTAGGGACTCGTTATGTTCTTTGGTTTCCCAGCAATGAGAAGTTGTGTCAGGATCCAGAGACACAGTCACCCCTGCATGGAACAGCTTGACTGGCCAGCATCTTAGGGGACAATTTAGAACAAAACACAGATGCAGTATGGCAGATAATCTGAAAATGATGTTCCTGTGACAGGGAGGTGGCTATTTGTCTTTCACTATTGTAGTGTCTTCTCCAGTTCTCCCTCCTTTCTGTCATTTAATGTAAAGCAGCTACAACTGCCCCAGGCCTGCTGTTTTCATATTTGATGTGGTAGAATGAAAAAAACATGATTCAAAATAAAACATATTTTTTGTTTGGTTGGTCTGTTTTGTAAAATACTCATTTTTTTCCCCTCTTTTAAGACTCATCTTAATTCCAGGTCTATTTCTGCTCCCAGATAGTAACTTTCACAGGCATAGTTTACTGATCATTTTAAAGAGCCTTTTATTAAGTCAAAATATAAGAGGAAAAAAAGATCTGTATATAAAGAGCACAAAAAAAGATGTATTTTTCCTTATATATAAGTGCCACTGAACGGAATAGTGATGGTGAATGTGGTAGTAAATGTTTTCAGGAGGAAAGGTCAATTACAACAAGATCAAATTCTCATAAAACTCTTTTGAGTAAATGAAGCAATGAAATGAAAGAAGGTAAAATATCTGCTATGTGATGTCAAGCATGCATAAGCCTCATTGCAACAATAGTATAGGGCACCCCTTCTTGTGATCCTGAAGTGCCTATCAAAATGTTTACATGTTGTGCCTGTCATCTTCAAACAGCACTGAAAATTAAGGTAGTACAAAGCTGGAAGTAACTGTATTCTTTACATGTCCTTGATTTCAAGTAATTATACAAACATACATAGAGTGCTACTCTGCAATTACCTTTCGACTTTTACACTGTGAAGTCCAATATCAGCCTTTTGCATGAAACTAGATATAACATCTCCATTCTATACATGGAAGAACTGAAGCCTAATCTCGCTTGTTACCTTCTAAACTTATTAATTTCTTTTATACATATAGAAGTAATTAACTGTATTAATTGTGACATAAATTGCTATGTATGTGTCACAAATGTATTGCAAGTGTTCATGTTATACATGAATATACTTAGTCTTTTAATAACTATTTATTAGGTCATAATCAGTGCCGTGTTGCGTGGCACAGAGAAATCCACTGAAATTAGTGGGCTGGACAAGCTTCATTGCACTGGTGTCTTATGGAAACCTTGTCTTTGACGCAATACTAAGTTGCAGTGAACCTCAGATGGGGACCCAAGCTCAGAGGGGCTTCTTCCTAGGGCTTGCTCTCCTGCTTGAGGATGTAAGCTGACATACAAGTGCTTCTGATACACATGTTGGTAATTAAGTTACAAAAAGTCATTAAGTAGTGAACCTAGTCATTCTTTTAATTGAAGCACTGTTCATAAAAATTGCTGTATTTTCCTGGGTGGTCGCTCCAACTCAAACTAATTTCATGGGGAGCTAACTACAGAGCACTAACTCCACCTGTTACAGAGCAAACAAACACTGAAAGCCCTGTATATGGAAAAGAATGCTGGAAAGGCTTGAATGAGAACTTAAGAAGATTATTTATTTTAGCTGAGACAATCAATCCAGAAAACATAACCCATAATTGCTTCATAAATAAAGATACAAAATAATAGTATGTACATTGAGGGGAGAGATGAAGAACAGAATGACTCTTGCAAGATTTGATTTTTTCCATAGAGTTGTAAATGTAATGGAACGCATAAATATTTTCATTTTCCCATTCCGAAAGGAATACTTCTACACTTCACATAGAAATAGTACTTAATACTTCACATAAGAAGTTTCCACTTCTTGGATAGTATGAGTGACTGAAGCACTTACCTAAGCAGAGCCACCCCATAAACAGGACAGTATTTGTCAACAGACTGATGTGATCTAATTATAAAAGCAAAAATATCTACTTCTACCACAATAGAAATGGAGTTGCTATGGAGTAACTCAAGTGTGACAATTTTCAATACTTTTTTGGTTGATAAAGTTGTCAAAGACTGAAAGACTTCTGTGTGAATATGCCTTTCTGCCTTAATGGAGGATGAGAAAGATGGAAAAATGTGATGCTCCAGAAAAGTTCCCTCTCAGCGATGGTGGAGGGAGTGTGTGTGGAGAACTGCAGGATGGTAATCTGTTTTCAGGTACCAAACCACAGTGAGACATCTGCTCTGCCAGGACTGAAATCAGTCATCAGGAAGGCCGTGAAGCTGAGGAGTCTTGCCGAGAGGGCGAGAAGGGCGCAGGATTTGCAGTGGTCTGTTGTGACCCACAGGTAGCCTGAAGAGGCTGAGCTCTCCAGAAAGCAAGAATGTATAAGTCCTCAGGTGTCAGCTAAGCACATAGACTAACTAGTTTGAAGGGATTCATTCTGAACATTTCGGTTTGGGGAAGGCATTTGCCTACTGAAAATCTCTCTCAGTGCTGTCGTAGAGAAGAGAAATGCATTGCTCAGCCTGTGCTGGACCTGCTGAGATAACTGTAGCCAAGAACAGAAGGACTGCAATGCACAGACTTGTCAGAGAGCACAAGGAAATTGTGGTGCCTCCCCTCCACACATGGTCATTTAAGTCAGGCAGTGGCTAGGAAGGGTGAGCTGGGAAGGCCAGAGTTAGCCAGCCCGGTGTCCATCTTACATTGCACTAATCTCTTTAAATCCTGAAACAATGTGCTTGTATTTAAGTTGCAAGCTCCTTAGCAGAGGATTATTCTTTGTCACATTTTCCCTTCCTACTGTTGGGTTTTCACGTGATTACACAAGCATCCCTCCCACCTGCAGCATGCGATTACTGGTCTAAACTGCAGCAGGGCAGGAGAGCTTAGCTCCCTCTGCTCCTCAAGAAGCAGCTTTAACAGGATTTAATGTGCCACCTCCAAGGGCCCCTGTCCCAAGAGTTCCCTGTTCCCAAGCCGCTACACTCAGTGCCAGTTACTGGGCTATTGGCCGTGCAGGATTGCAGCACTGCCCTGCTTTTCCCGGGAACAGGAGCAACAGTGAGGTTTCATCTAGCAGGGCAACAAGCCAGGCCAGGAGCCTGAAACATCTCTGCCAGACATGGATTAGGCTGGAAATTAAAATATGAACTTTACATCTGCTTCCTCTTAAAAACAAACAAAAATTCCCCAACCCACACACATTTCTCAGCAGCCTGCCTTGTGAACGCTCGCTGATAAAAAGCCTTTGCTCCTTTCTTTATAGCACCTCAAGAACAATTACCAAAAAAAACCTCCCAGCTTCCCCTCACTGTTACAACTATCATTACCAAGTCTGTGTAAGACTGTAAATAAGGTGAAAGAGCTTGGTTCTTTAAGGCAGGTGTTTCTCACCCACTCTGCCTACCGAAATGAGGACAATAGAGACTGGCTATTAAATGTGGATTGTTAAACTGGCTGTAGCATAAGAGGCAACAATAAAAAGCAGCCCTTAACATTAATTAGGTATTGTCTTATTAACTGTTACAGTTAGTATTGTTATAAGCAAAGACAGAAAGATATGAAAAGACTTTTAATAAGGCTTTCAAAACCAGCAGTTTCTCAGTGACACTAAGCCTCGAGAAAATAAACAATTTCACTCCCTCAGGAACTAAACAGACACCCAGTGAATAATTAACTGCAAACCCAATAAAAATATGCTTGTTAACGTTTTCATAACTAGAACCTCAACATGGGGACTGCTGATTTATTGCATGCATGTCCAAGAGCAATGCTTCTGGGAAGAGTCAGCTCCCTTGCATATGAGCCGGGCATTTATTCTGGGCCTGGGTGCAAAGCCCCATCGTGTTCCAGGCATGACAGCCATCCAGTGATACAAAAAGATGGATGGTACGTGCCCTTCCCCTCACAGAGGCAGAAGGGCCTTGCCTTGGCTCACGCAGCCAAAAAGCTGAAGGGTGGGCATCATGATTTTTATCTGTTAAAAGAACTAGAAACAATCCCGGGGTTAGGAACTGAAGCCTCATTTCTTCTAGCTGTGTGTTCATACTTTCACACTGATCCTAAGGAAAATTTGATGAGGTAGTTATTCCTTCATAAAGTAAAGAATGGGATTCATCATTCACTGTTTCAGGCAGGAAAGCTGTTTTTTTCCTCAGTGGGTTCACTTTGCCCCCTTTAACTCAGTGGGGGAATAATGTTTGCTATCTTTCTCTAGTCCTGGGATAGTTCAGTTATTCCAAGCAAAATCACACCTTCAACACAAAGAACCGACTAAATGTATTGTGTAGTATGAACCTTAGCACCACTTAGTCAGGAAACTCTGTTAGAGCTTCTTCAAACAGGTAGCAGATGATCTGGGCATAAGTTTTGGACTTAGGTACCTAAATTTCACTTTACATGTCAACAGCCTTTTGTGTACTTGAATCTTCAAAAACTTAGGTTCCTATTCCCAACCAATTCAAAATTTATCTTTGGTCTTCCTCTGCGTGTTTACATAGCTAAATAACAGCAAGTTCAGTCTGAAGTCATGCAAAGAGTTTTGAACTCAAGTCTTTGATCCTGCAGACTAAACATCCAGCACATTGGCATTGCAACCAAATTGTGGAATTACACATGTGAAAACATTAAAGAACATTTATAAGATCGGGACATTTGCTTAAGGGTGTCTTAGAGTGAGAAGATATAATAATGTCAACTCTGTGTGAAAAAAAATAACTTTGATTGTCTTGTCTCATTTTTGGTGAAAGGGACAATGAGTCAAGTCAATAAGCAACACGGAAATTACTATTATTGTCATCTGTTTCTCACAACTAATGAAGTACACAGAAGAGCTGAAGACGGGCAAGCCTCAGAAAGGTATTTAAATGTTACCACACTCTTTAAAACATATGCTTTATATATGGCCACGTTAGTTAAATTAAAAATGGCTATGTGAAACTAGTATTTAGCATCTTTACACTTGTCCTATTCTTTCATCCCACCGAAGTTTGGGCGATACCTCATGTACTCAGAGATTCTCCAGAAATTTCTGAAGTCACAGAAGTACTGAAGCCTGGAATAGGCTCTGAAATGGTGTAGCCATTATCTTTTAAAAATGTATGACTAACGCTTAGAGATTGACTAAAAGTATGCTAGAGCCTTTTTGTAACACTAGATTCATAGAACTGCAGAAAAATTAAGGTTGGAGATCCTTGGAGATCATCAAGTTCAACCTGCTCAAAGCAGTGACAGCTACAAGAGCAGGTGGATCAGGGTCTTCTCTAAACAAGGATGGACACTTCTCCCAGTGTCTGTTAGAGATGTGTTAATCAGAATCACATCACTGGTCATTTTGATGAGAGGACATCCCCAAGTGGTTTTTTGCTATCCCATTTCCCAATACCAGGCCTTTCAGTAGGCTGAGAAAGGCTTTTTGATGAAGTTGGGTTAAATCTAAAGAGACTGTCTAGCTAAAAGTTGAGAAACTAACAAAGCTGTCTTGCATTATTTAAATTGCTTGGGCCAAATCCAGAAGCTCTTCCTAGGGCTAGACTCTCTCTGAAGTAAGTTCCAGCTTAAATATGTAGCTTATCTGCAGCTTTCTGTCAAATTCATCCCTTCCTCCAGCTCCTGATCTGGACTGGCTGTTGAGGTTAAAGAATTCTGAGTCTTGTCATTAGTTAGCAAGAGGATTTTTATGACAATTCTCACCTTCCTGAATATGTGGTACTGAAGGCACAGTGACTGCATTTATTCTTATAAGTCAGACTGTCGTGAACACACAGGAAGCATGGGAAAAGTAATGAATGAGCAGCTATAATGGGACTGGCCTGGTTTTAAAGGACAGTTATCCATCAGTGACCTTGCTAAGTGTCTGGTGACAGAGTTTCCCTGTTTGTGCCCCTATTTCTTAGAGCTTCACAGCATGTGCTTCAGAGCAATGCCTTTAGTAGCTTCTTCTTTGTTGGTCCTCCAGCATCTTTGCTGGCTCCCTCAAAGAGGCTCAGAGCTCAACCATACCTGTGTTGCCAGCTCCTGGCCAAACCTCAGCCTCTAACAAGAGTTATGGGTATGTAAAGGGGAAATTTGAGAGCACCCACATTCAGTGGGGTGATGAGGCAAAGGGAGACAAAGCTCTCCCACTAGCTTTAATTGTCTTAGGGCCTTGTAGGGGAACAGGTACAGCTCTACAGCTTTTTTTCTTTCCTTTACTCATCTATAGATGGATATGGCTCAAAGAACCATCATGTGGAAGAAACATGGATCCATAGGAAAAAGGTCTAGTCAGAAAGCAAGAAATTTGGCAGCGAGTGTATCTCTTGATAGGAGAACATAAAAGAAATACTATAACCTATGATCTCTGAGGAGGTCTGGGGAATGGCACAGAACAGCACTTAATAGCACAAAGGTTTAAGCGTGGATATGCGGCATCATAAAAGTATCCACATGACATATAAATCCAGCATAGATTTTGGAGCACAAATCCTACATAACATTAGGTCTTTAGAAATGCACAGCCCCCGAGTTTGTTTTCTTTACGTAGGGAAATAAGTGCAGTGAAAAATTTCACTGATCATGATAGAAATATCTGGGAAAAAAAAATAATAAAATCAAAATCTCAAGACAGTCTGGCAAACTCCAGCCAAAAAAAATACCTCTTAAAACTGATGTGGTTTTAAGGACAGAGACAGAAAACTGCCTGTGTAATTCATCCATAACATAGCCTAGCACCAACTAGATCCAGGTTCAGAAAACAGATGCCGTCACCAGTGCAGAGCAAGGAAAAGCTTTCTTACACAGCGTGCTGTGGCTTGCTAAAACTTTTAGGTGCTGAAATAAGGTCACCTACTTTTTCTTCCTGGAAAATAATAAAAATGATGAAAAATTGCCAGCCAGGATTTTGCAGTTCTGACCCAAAACCTCCAGGGACTGGTTTTAAACCATACAATCACTCCTTTTCTTCATCTCCTGGTTGTTGCTCTAGGTTCATTTTGGCCCAAGGCGATTAGTAACACACCTTTCTAGGACCTTAATTGGCTCCCCTGCACTGTGAGTAATGCTATGAGGAGCGCTTCATATCCTCCCTCTTCCACCTCATTGCATGGGTATGCAAAGAGGAAAATACAGTATATCCCATGGAGAACAGCTGCAGCTCTTTTGGGCTCTTTTTTAAGCAACCTGTTATGCAGGCAGAACTTGTCACTAGAAAGAGTAGAGGGGAGATTTCCTAGAGAGATGGGGCAGGGAGGAGAAATTATCTGCCTGAGAAGTGAACCTGTTAAAAATCAGATGGCTGGGACTTTCCAAGGCTCCTGAGGAAATTAAGCAATAAATCCAGCTGAAAATCAGAGGAGGCAAATATCAGTGGAGTTATATGTCAGTTCCTCTTGGGATTCTGAGCTAGACTGAAAAAAACAAAGAAAAACTATTGAAATAATGTCATATGGGGACTTGTCAGCAACATTTTGTATATTCTTTGTATATTTGTATGTTCAGAAGAAATTATTTTGTTACGAGAAGAAACCTCCTAAGGAGATATGGGATGAAAACCCTATCCCAAGCTTTGAGAAATTAAAATTGGATCCAATTTTGTGGTTTGGAGCTGTCTCAAGTTGAATAGCTTGGGCAGGGAAAGGGGCCAGTAGAATGTCTACTGCCAGGAGAAACAAAGAAGAGGTACATGGTGTAGCTGGTGCGTATTACCTACTGGACCATGGCAGCTTCTCTTAATGGAAGGAAGGATGGGTTCCTGTCCTGCAAATATCCTTTTTCCTCCAAAGAGCTTTCTGTCTGCTCCCCAACACTGCCAGAACTTGTCACAGGCTCCCTACGTTCAGTGAATGATCACAATGTCCTGTTCTAGTCAGGGACTACAGGAATTAAACATGTTCCTTAGTCAAAACTCAGATGTAAGTTATATTTTTAGAAAGGTCAAAAACAACTGGAATAGACTCAGAGTAAATATTCAAGAATGTTATTGCAATTTTTTTTTATGACACCAGTCCGGCTATGCATAAAAAAGAAACCAAGAGACCAGGATACAATAAAACATCTGTGCTGAATTGACAAAGAGGCCATTCAGCAGTGGGAATATGAATTTGCTACTGGCCTGATTAGACCTTTATTCAAATACAGTCCCCTTTCCTTCACTGTACATGATGCTTTTATCATAGAAAGCCCCAATTAATATCACTAAAAGCCTGGGCCTTCCCAAGTGAAGCTCACCAACAGATGAGGCGATCAGTGTGTGTTTATACAATCCATCTTTACATGCAAAAAAGCCCACAGGAACACGGTGCTGATGTTTACTCCTTACTACTTCTCTCTCTCTCTCTCTTCTCAATATCGAGGCCAGATCCCATCTTTGTGGCTCATTTTCCCTTCCTTCAGCTTTACCAAAGCCCTGCTGCGCTCTGCTGCAAAGGACTTGCTGCCACTAGAGCCCAACCTGCAAAAACATCAGCTTTCACACTTGCCCTGGGTATTTGGGCTGCAGCTGTGGGTCACCTTGTGCCAAGGCTGGCCCTGCTTTTCCTGCATGGCAGCAAGCGGGTGAGCCTGCACGCCACAAGGCAGCGTGTTGGACAACTGCTTTGGTGAAACTGAACCCGTGTCAGGTGTGGCATTCCCTGTTCTTCATAGCAATCCTGGGCAAAGGGGAAGCTCCACAAAAAAAAATATCTTCTGAGCTATCTCTGCATGCGTTAGGCTGGGGA
Source organism: Rhinoptilus africanus (assembly GCA_013400135.1). Classification (NCBI taxonomy): domain Eukaryota; kingdom Metazoa; phylum Chordata; class Aves; order Charadriiformes; family Glareolidae; genus Rhinoptilus; species Rhinoptilus africanus. Next base: position 220,281 of record VXBO01005782.1, read on the forward strand.
CAGTGTAACTGTGCCTGCTCAGCACTCTGACTTTCTCTGCTGAGTGCTGCATCAGCAAACTCACACTAATGTTCACATGAGCAACAGTTTGGCTCAATCAAGGCAGATGGACAGGTTGAAGAACACATTGCTGCGGGCACTCTTAACTATACTTCATGCAGTTTTACTTTGGACTAGATATAGTCTGGTGTCCTGAACCAAACATCTCTAAAGTGAATATGGCCACAGCAAATTCCCAGTTCAATCTGACAATCTTCAGACATTGAACAGAAGTCCTTAATTTCTCTCTCTGAAGTCCCTCTCCCTTCATTGACTTCCAGGGAACAGAACGCAATCAAGCTCCACGCTTTGGCCCCTGAGCTTCAAGTTCAGTGATGTGAATCTTTCCCCTCTCCCATGGACCTACGCTCCCTCAAAATAGGTTCTGCCAACACTCTGGATGTATCATATGAACTTGCTGTTTGTTTTGATGCTTGACCTTCACCTTATTTTGTAACTAACATTCTTGATGTAAAAATAACAAAACAGACTAAAAATTCTCTCCCTGCTACATTTGACACTGTTATATTTGAAGGGACTGTTAAGAACAAAGTAAGCTTTCCAAGCAGCCAAATAAAAAAGGTTTCCAGACTTTCTTTTTTGTTGCTTATTAAGACTTCCGACAGTCTTTTTTCTTTTTATTATTAATATCCTTTTTCCTTCCACTGTCTAGCATCTCTCAGTCATTTTTAAACTTAAAGCATATGTGTCCCAAATATGATTTTATGGCACAGCATCTTGTCCTAACCTGTGTTTTTGGTTTGGTTTTTTTTTTTTTCTTTTGTAAGTCAGTCGGTAGAATTTCCTAATTTTCTTCCGTATTTTGCATTATTTAAACGGCTATGGGAAAGCAGAGCACCTAATGAGATACATCTGAGACTTCTTCCTGTCAAAGGCTAAGCCCAGCTGTGAAGCTTGAGCAGCTTCAACTGTAAAGAGCTCATTAACCTCATACTTTAGAAGTTGTGTGCCACAGTTATTGAATCAGCTGTGAGCGGGGGGCATAAGAAGTGGCTTTGAGTGGGCTTTATCAGAGGAGACAGTGCTCACTCCAGCTGCTGGGGAGGGAAAGGATACAGCACAGCCCTTCCCCCCCC
>VXBO01005782.1:221442-238389 GCA_013400135.1 Rhinoptilus africanus
CCCAGACTTCTACTACTTTTATTTGGCGGAGGACAACTTCTCCCACCTTTCCTCTCTGCCACTAGGCCCTGACCCCACAGATGCATGTTGCTCTTCTCTCATCTTCTCTGCCTCGTGATGCCTCTCACAGCAGGACACCTGAGCAACAGCAGCCCAGTAATGCTTACGTCCAAATGTCTGTTTGAAAAGCGTCGCTTTTCCAAACTATATACATAAGCCAAGGATTAGCTGTAAAGCATTTGATCTCTCACCAAGACATTAGTTGCTGTTGTCTAGTTTTCATTAATTGGATCCTCTTGGATATGAAATCTTGCTGATTTGCTCTTTGCCAAGAATCACAGAGAATGAGGCTTTGGTGATACGAGTTTTGTTCTGCAAGTTCTGATTCTCTCCTTTTTCCTTAATTTTCATTTCCACCTCATGTGATGAACCTGCATATTCTTTCCTTAAAAGAATCGCAGATTAGGATGGCATAAGTTAGCTGGGCTATGCTGATTTATTTCGGGTAAGAGTTAGCCTGCTGTCAAGTCTGCAGCTGGCTGTAAGAAGTCTGGCATTTTTCAGTAATAAATCTCCTGGCTGAGTATATCTTCTCAATCTTAGAACTACCCACATAAATTTTTAGATTAGAAAGTCGACATTGCCTACTGAAGGTTTTGGATCTTCAGTGTTCAGGCTGGAGGCTTTCCTTTGGATAATGACCTCCTGAATATTCCCTCAAACATTTGTTCACGGAGGCACCTGCCCTTCATTTTGCATAATGTATGCAAAATATACGTGAAGGCATGGTTTGATATTTTCTGAGTTTTCCCACAAGATGGCACACTTTTCTTATGATAACCGTACAGTGCCTGATAAAACTCATAGAGTAATACAGCAAATTAACTTAACTTGTGGAAGTCCCTTGCTTTATTTTGCTCATAATTAGTTGGTTTACCCTGGCTAGTTGTCTTGGAGAAACTTGCCTTCTCTCCTAACTTCCTGTTCTCCCATCCCTTCCTTTCCCAGCCCTCGAGGACCTCTATCCCTGCCATGACAAGGTAGGCTTCCCACAGGCTTCAACTGCACTGTGTGATCCCTGGAGAACACATCTTGCCCTTTAGCTTGGTGACCACTTCATCTTGCAGGAGAAAAGGATTTCTGGTGTCCAGTGAAGTGACTAATTTGACGACCATGCTGAGCACAGGGAGAAGAGCAGAGACAAGAGAGTTTCTCATAAAAATATGTGTAGAAAATTTGAAGTTAGTTTCTAGGTTTTTTTGGTTTTGGTGTGGGTTTTTTTTCTTTTTGGTGCAAAACGTGCCACCATTTATCTCTTATTTCCCATTTTTGGCAATGCACTTGACATACTCCAGGCTTACTGACAAACTAGTTACAATCTGCACAGGAGGGTGCTGTCATCCAATATTTTTACAAATGATCTACGGGCAGTTTGGTTGACAGCATTGGATTTGTTTTATTTATTTTTTGGAGGTATGCTCTACTTTTAAACAAAAATAGATTTGCAATTACTTTTAGTTTCTGTAACGAAGCATACATCGGAGTTGTTTCTTTCTGCCCATCCGTTTTTCAAAATTTACAATGTATCATCGCAGATAAACTTTTGGACTGGGTACTAGGCAACTTAGATGTCCTAGGGGTTGTGGCCAAGCAAGGAACTTCACAGCGTGAAATCCCTGGACCAGCTTAGTTTTGAAAATTTAAAAAATAAGCATTGTGCCAGTGCCATGAAAATGCCTACAGGAACTTTCAGAATCCGTTTTTCCCTTTGGAATGGGACAAGAGTAGTCTGAACGTTTCAGAAGATAGTGAATATTTGGTGCTGTTCAGGACAACTTATTAGTCTAAGTCATGCACATTGAGTTGCCCCGTTAAAGCAAATACAGAACCCTGCAACAACGTCAGTGCTCGAGTGAGCTGTTACTTCCCCCAGCCCCTCTACTTACATAAACTGCTTATTGCATTTCCCCCCTCCTCTTCTCCTCTCAAAAACAGTCGATCGCATCGCATGAGAAAGAACTACCTTTGGTGTTAAAGTCTACCTTAAGATGCTCAGGTGAAGGGTTGGTTTGGTTGCTTTCTTTAGGTTTTTTATGTAACAAGGGTGGCCAACCAGCACGCCTCAACCTTTTTTTCCTGCTCAGCTCTGTCTCTATATTATGCAACTAAATATAATGCAAGGTATGCTTCTACTGTAGACACTCTTTAAATGCTAGGCATATATCTCTGTTTTTAATATGTGGCAAAGGGCACTACAGTTTCATTCTGTTGTACAGAGAAAATAAAGACAGACCTCACTGATATCAATTTAATTGAAATAATCATAAAATAAGGTGCTAGCCTACCCTATTAATGCAGCTGAAATATTTTCTATCGTATGCCTGCAGCATCATAAACATACTGCTAAATCTATGCAATTCCTACATAGCATTACAGTAACTAAATGAGATGGAAGGAGGGAGAGAAAGAGGGAGTTAATGCTTCAGCACCCTACCCAGTGCATAGGAACAATCAATCAATACGTTTAGTAGCTGGAGAAGAAGCACCTAGGAGATGCAGCCAAAAGAACAGCTACCCTCCTGCTGTCTGCAAGTCTTTTTTCCCTCAGAACTGATAACATACTTTGAAAAGCAGGCTCACCCTCAGTGCTATTTGTAGCATTGTTTTTCTTTTTTTTTTTTTTTTTCTTGCACACCATGAACTTGTCTTTTCTTCCTTAAAGTTTGCCATGGATGCCTTTCGGAACAACGCTGGCTGGCTGCAGCAAGTTTCACTGTTAGGGACTCCTCGATGCTCCTTTCTGCGTGGGAACATCCCATTCCTTTGCCCCTGTCATGACGGTGGATCCTGTCTCCCAGACAGAATGACTATAGGGCATAATCATCTATTCAGCAATATGCTCTACTTGAATGCTTCAAATCCTATTAAGTCAGAATTCATGTGACTTATTTCTCATGCTCCATTACAGGCCCAGCTCCTTTATCCCACCCTGTATTTCCCCTGGGCCACTGCAGCTTCATCTCAAAGCAAGTGGCAAGCCAGGGACCTGCAGCATCATTGGCAGAGGTATGTTCATTTTGAATTGCCTTCAAACAAAGTTTCAGCTGACTTCAGCAAAACAAACGCTCTAATTCAGGAACATCAACACTATTCATTTCAGTCAAAAATGTTAAAACAAAATATGTCAATTTTCCAAAATATTGTTTCAAAAAAAAAAAAAAAGATAAAATATCAGCAACTCCTCTGTAATGGAAATTGTGATTCACAGTCTAGTCTATCTATATGCAAAGGGAATCAGGGTGTGAATGAGATATAAAAAGACCTTCTGAGGAAAATCAAGGGAAGGAATATTAAAGAGCCCTGCTCTTCAAGCCCTCGACTACTGAGCGTCAAATATGAAAAACAGTATCTCAGCCACCAACTGATTGTGCATAATCCCACATGATAAGATGATGTCAGCAGTCTAGGTTTTAAAAGTCTCTGGCACTTATATAGGCATGAGCCACTGCCATACAACCCCCTGAATACTTTTTTTTTAAGTGAATGATAATTGTTGAGCAGCCTAAGAGAGATGTAACATCCCTCCCTCACAAGTCTGCCAGCCAGGCAGAAGTCTGTGGAAAAGGGAAGTTTTGGCCTTTATTCATTGTTCCATAGAACAATCTAGTCCTTGGTCTTGAAAAATTGGCATCTTCTGACTCACTGCTTGTATTTTCTTGGGGTTTTTTAGATATAGATTTTCTTGTTGGTGTTTTTGTCCCAAGTCTTTGGTTAACTATAACTGACTGGATAATTCCATGTCAGTCTTCGTTCCAGTCTTTCTTCTGTTGCACGGCTTTGGCTTATGCATTTACTCCCAGACCAACCATGACTTTTTTCTTCAGGAGACCTGAGCCAACTTCACAAAGGACCCTCACCAAACTGGGCCCTGTCTCCCCCAGTCCACTGGCAAGGACAACCACAGCCCCTAAAGCAACACTGGATTGGCTTATGTCCAAGCTGTTGAAGAGCAGCGGCTCACAGCTTCTAGAGCACCCTGGCTATGTGCATGCTGCCTACGCTTTGGTCTACACTGTCCCTCTGTTTGTTTGCCCCTGTTGGCCTTGTATGCATGTAAGCTCTCAGTCCTGTGTCCAAAGTGATTAAAAGGTGGTGATGCACCCAACAACGAGCTCTCTTCACAGCATGCTAAAAGATGTGTTGTGCATCCTGATGTATGGCAGGGCACTTGTGAGGCCACACACATCTACAGAGAGAGTGCTGGAAGATGAAACGAAACTTGTTCTGGCTCACGTTCATCTTTCTAACAGGAAAGGATCTGAAGCAAATGATCCTACCAGTTGCACCCTACCTTTTGTCTGAAGGAAACAAATTGACTCAGTCACACTGTCAATCAGGAAGTGACCAAGCTTGTATGCAATATGGAAAAGCAGAGGACAAGGATCCTCTGATGAAACTGTGGACATATCCCTAGAGACTCTTATTCAGAGCCAGGTATTCAAAACAGATCCGAGGTCATAGACCTCAGGCTACTTCTTCCTTTTTCCAGTCTTCATTGACAAGATGGGGATGACAGGTCTATTTAAAACTTTTGGTTATCAGTTAAAAAAAAAGGACATTCAGAAGATATTTTTAAATCTTGCACATATCATTTCAGTAATACTTTCATCCCTCACCTACTGTTTCTATCCCACTTGCTTTCTAGACCCAGGAGAAAGAAGCGTATCATTAAATAGTGAAGTTATGGACACCTATTTTTTCCTCTGAGTAATGAAATGGAAATAAATAGTGTGATAAAACTTTTAATACGAGCATTAGTGAAACAGTTTATGACCTCCTGATTTGAACCTGCAGCAAGGTCATGTGCATCAGTAGTTACCTTCCTGCTACCACATGATTTTTCCCACCAAGCTCTGGAGGAGAATGGTGGCTGTGGAGAGGATAAGACACCATTTTAAACTCTTCTTCACAGTATCTGAATTTAAGAGAGGTTGCTCAGGTTTTTTTTTAAGTTACCTCAAACAGTCTTTCCTTCCTGCTTTTCTTCATTCTAATCTCTTGGGATTTAAGCATATTCAAGTCACGGAGAGATAAAAGAATGAATGTGATTGTAATATCGTGTCTCCTGTCTCTCAAGCACAAGCAGTGAGCTTCCTCCTGAGCAAGGTTATTATATTCAAGGTGGGAAAGATAGGGAGAGATTTCATTTTCTTGCATGGGGGACCTGTCAGGCACACTGAAAGCCCCTGTGTTCCCATCACCCTTGGACTCCAGCTCTGCACACACTGCTAGTCCTTGTCATTTCCCCATGCAGCTGCACTGCAGTCTCCTTTCTGATTTTCTTCTGTACCTACCCAAGCCCAAGGAAAGAAAGCCTGTGTAGGACACAGATGATACAACAGGAGGGCCAGCAGCAAGACTGGTCTTTGCAGTAGGCAGCACTCGCTGCTGTGAAGAAACACACTTTTCCATAGCACCTTTTCCCTGGTTACCAACCTGCCTTTCCAGTGAACCTTTGGCCATCAAAGGTGACTGCAAGATGCAGCCCCTCAGCTCCACCTGAGAAACTGCATCAGCTCGCAGGGCTGCTTCACAGCAGGGCCAGGGAAGCAGAGCTGGGCTGTTCATCCAACACGGTGGGTAGTAGCAGGGGCTTCAATTCTTGCAGACATCATTTGTATCTATGACATTAGACCTGGTAATTTCCCTGTAGCTGGAGAAAGCCAACCTCCAGACCACCTTGCTGCTTTTAATAATATAATATAAGAAGGAAATTTCTTTGTGATAAGATTTTAGAGACAAAATGCTTATACACAAAGAAGAGTGATTGGCTCTTTGACCTCAGGCAAAGAGGGTGGAGAGTTAGGTCCATGCTGACATCTAGTTTTGACCACTGAAAGACACTCTAATGAAGCAACTAGACTCTACCAAGCTGAGGAAATAAGGCAGTCTTAAGTGAAGCTCATGGAGCATGAATGATCCATTGGCATTGTCAGCTTTGTAGAACATCCAGAATACTAAATTAAATACTAACTTCTGAGTCAGAAAAGAGTACGAACCCTGATTTCAGAGAGTGCAAAACATCATCTAATGCGGTGACTAAATTAATGACATCAGTTTACAACTCCACTGGATAAGCTCATTTAATCTGAATTTTCAAGTGCAGACACCTTTCACTTGGAAAAATTATTTGCGGGTACATTTGGGCAGTGCTCTACCAAAAGCTGAGTGTATGTAGTGGATGGGTTGCTGCTTGGCAGCACAGAAATTCCTGTCCCAAGGGAAGTGCTCCAGGTTCACACTGTCAAGGCAGCACTCCAGAGGCAAATCAAAAGTCATTGGAGCACTGAAATGTTGATCCACATTTATAGTACTATGTTACATCACTGATTGTTGACAACTATTATTAATGTTATTTTTATCTGGAAGGAATATGTGTTAATATGTACCTTCACAAAATTTTTGCAAAAGCCAGTTGTGCTGAGTTGAGTTGCGTAAAGTTGACATTATATGAAGTTTATTATTTGGCATTTTGAAGTTGAGTGGAAGAGACCACACCCAAGCTCCATCCCTATTTTCCCAGTGGGACTTCAACTTTGAGAGGAAGGTGACTAAAATTGTGTCAAATAATAAATGTCATCACTTTTTGACATTGTCGTGAACATTAGTGGCTAAACAGCCTTGTGTCGGGCATAAAAAACGGCACTTTCTGGCTTGCAGAGAGAATAGATTACCTAAAGATGGTAATTTAGTAAGATAAATTTGGATCTCAACTAAAGGGCACTGGAATAATGTAAATGCTAGTACTTCTCTCTGTGGATTTTACCTTTAAAGAGTACACATTTCTGATTTCTCTCCCCTCTGTAGGCTGAGGAATATGCATTGCCATACAGCTTCTTATTGTTCCCATCAGATTCTCAGTCTGAGAGCTGCTCTAACTAGGATAATAGTGAAGTTAAGCTTTTACATTTGAGAATATATTCCATCTGGGTTTTTTCCAAGTTATCTTTCCAGAATCAAGACAATCAAAGAGAGAGAAAAAAAAAAAGGGGTTTGATGTAGCAGCAAATACTTTCCACCGTAACATCCTTATGTGGAATCTAGCACACAGCCCAAATGCTAACTCAGTCTTTTACTGTCACAGTGGGGAAAATTTAGCAATATTACAGAAATCATGGTGGGAATCTTATGAAAGGGAGAATATCTCATGTGCTGAAGAAGGTAAAGCAGCTTTGAGATTTGAAATTGTTGCTCTTTTTGCTTTTTATATAAGAAATATCCAGGATTATTCAGCAATTTGTCTCTTCCCGCTGTTGTCAGGTGAGATATCAAAATATATCCTGCCTGCAACTTTCTCATTAATGAAACTCAGATCAGTTTTGCGTCTGAGAATAAACTGGCAATGAACACCTTTACATTTCATGACTCACAATGGTAAAACCCACCGTCTTTCTGTTCCATAGCAATTTTAAAATTCTGAGCATACAAAGTTAGATATCAAAATGAAATACATTGTGAAGTTTGCTATGGAAAAAGAAAACTTCTTCTAGATTCCAGAGAAATAATAAATGTTGAAGTCAAGCTCTGGGCTCTCTTGCAGAGCACACACTAGAGCAACAAGACTGGCTACTGCAGTTTGCCTTTGACACCCTTCTTGAACAGTCAAGGTTGGACCCTCAGGGTTTTATTTTTCCTGTTCTGTTTCCTTGATGATAGTTTGTACTGCTTGCTTTCCTCTGCCAATATGGTCAAAGACTAATAATGACGCTATTAGCAAGAGACAATTAGCAGTGTCTGGGTGTTTTTTTGGCATGTCTTAGTGAGGGTTTTTGTTTCAGGTTGTTTTAAATTTGATAATCGTGCATTTTCTCACCCACTTAAAGAGAATAAGAAGAGAGCCTGAAGTGTTTTCCTTTTTAAATTAATGTGTAGGCCTAGACACTGTCACTTAAAATCAGTATGCTGGACAAAGGAGGAGAGCAGAAAAGGAAATAATTAAATAATCCAGACAGAGAGATGGATGGCAAGGCATAGTGAGGGCCTTATGTTATAAAGTCATGTTTATTTTGGGCAGTTATGACTAACCCTTTGCTGAGTAATAGGATAGGAGGGAAAACAGGATTTCTCCTGGCTCTGTAGTGTTGACAGGCAGCAGTTACTCTTCTTGGAGATGTATAATATAGAACTGAAAGGTTGAATTTTCAAGGATATACTTAAAACTGAGCAATTAGTCCTAAGGCAGATTCCTGACTCCTCATTGCTTATTATTTGCTCAGCTCCCAGCTTTTCTTGTGCAAAATCAGAGATTTGATTTTTTATCATAATTGCAATAGACTCTTGACTTAATCAGCAACCACATGGATTACACAAAGACAACGACAATCACAAAGGTGTTGAGTATTCTGTCTTCAATCTGGCAGAAATCATCAAGTGGAATCATTCCTTCCAGCATGGACATGGTTTCCCTGAAGTAAGGATGCCGCTGCTACACATAAGATGTTTGCTGTTTTGGAGTCAGCAGCAGCAGCCTTGAGGAAAGAGTGCCAGGCAAGCAAATACAAGGTGGAGAGGGAGGGAAGCAGGCACAGTGAGTGGGAGCACAGCATAACACAGCAGTCACTGTGGTTCCAGGAATCAGGTAGGCTATCTATCACCGACTGATGACTTGATCACTCTCTAGCACATACAACTTGGATTTTGGAAAGCATAGAATATGTTTTTTTGGCAATTCCTGACATGCTTCCCAGAATGGTGACTGCAAATCTGGACACTGGGACTAGACACATGCTCTCAATGCTCTAGGGTATTAGAGACATCCTCCCGCAGGTGGCGGGTATGGCATGGGAGCACAAACAAACCTATGTCCTTAAGGAGAGGTCACTGGAAGCCAAGTGAGGCATCCTATGGAGCCTCAAACGGCAATAGACACCTATGTGTAGGCAATTGAATTACACCTCTTATTATCACAGAAGATAACGAAAGCCCACCGCATTCTGCTAGGTGCTCAGTCAGTATACTCATTAATGCCAATTTAAGTAAGAAAACTGGCATTTGGATAATTCAGCATTCACCATCTTCACAGTGTAGGCTAATAGGACACTTGGCTGAATACCAGCAGATTACACTAAGATATTTTCAAAGGAGGAGCTGCCTGTTTTGGTACACTTTGGGCAAATCGGGTGGACAGTCTATAAGAAATCAAGAAGAATAACCCCTAACTTTGCTGTTGACCTACTGCATGGCCTCAGACAACTCTAGAATGAGAATACAAGGTCTTCTTTTCAGGAGGAAAGAGAAGAAAAAATCCAAACAACTTTCTTATGTGGACTGTGGGAAGTAACATGAGATAAAAGCTGAGGTGAAGACAACTCAATATATAATTGCCACAGAAATTAATAGGCTGGTTTAAACTACATCTTCCCCTACCAAGTGCGAACATTCATCTACTCACTCAAATGGCACCTGCAGACAGAACTGTATTTACAAAGATTTTATTTTACATCAGTTACCACGTTAAATATCTTATAGGAAAAATATATCTTTTTATCCCAATGAAAATTACGTAGAAATGCATAATTTTATGCATTTGCATTGAGACTGGAAATATTTCTACAGGAAAAATTACTAGGTAGACTACTTGCAGAAAGCAAACACTAAAAAATTCAGACATGACTTGAAATTACTTTTCATCACTTGACATGATTTGAAATTTGAAATTAGAGTACTGTGAAATGATTACTCAAAGCTCTCCAGCCTGGCCTGACTGTAATACACAGTTCTTTGCTAGTGGAGACAAACTGGTGAACTGCCAGTGAACTACAAGCATAGGCAGAAGTTGGGCTGCAGCAAACTAACAGTGGGAAAATCAAAAGTGAGTTTTTTGAGGTCTTCTTATTCACAAAGATAAGGATTTCTGACTCTGAGAGTGATGTCTCCCTACAAAGCCACAAATCAGAAAGAATAGCTTCAGTGAGGTATCAGACGGTGTCGCAGAAGAGGTTACCATGCCACAGAGCCGAGATTTTGTGGGTATCTACTTAGGTTGTGCACCTGCTGGAAAGAGGGAAAAAATCATGCAACTAGGGCCACAAAGGCAAAGGAAGACCTTTTCTGTCTGTTTCTAGAGCCTTTCGCTGTACAACCTTTATGCTTCCACTTCCAAAAGGAGATAGGATCTAATCCATCTCTGTCAGTGAGCATTAAAAATAATTTGATTGTAACCTCTGCTACTGTCCTGCCTAAAAAATGAGTGACAGATTGACTGACAGAAGAGAAAAAGTGCATAGGACTTCGAACTGCAGCAATCAGTACTACACCAATATTAACTGAAGATGAAACTAGCAGCACTGAGAAACACAGAGAACCTTGTGAGTAGGCTGATGTAGGTATGAATTTCACGGCAGATCTAGTGAGCCTTCTAGTAAAGGTGCACACAGCTGAGCCACAGACAAACACACAGTTATTTAAAGGCAGTAGAATTGAAACCAGTTAGGAGACACAGCCCAGCATACCCAGATCATTATCATAATTTCAAAAAATGGGCTTAAATTAGAAGGGAAGGATACACAGTCACCACTCTTTCTTTCTGTCTTGTTTTGGAAGGGCGAAAGAGTACTGCCTTATTGCACTTGCCATTTTCAAGCCTGGCTAAGGAAACTCCCTCTTCTACAGAGGGTGAAGACCACGAGTGTATTTCCACACCAGAGTGATAGCTCGCTGTTACGTACAATGCCTGCTCTTTGAAGAAGTATAATCAGGGAATGCTGCATAAGCTGATTCATATCTCAGCAGCACACCTTCAGTCCAGCAGTCTGCCCTCTCATCCTGCCCTGAAGTAAACAAAAGCGGAGTCTGCTGGAGCGAGCAGCTGCAGGGAAATCCACGGATAGCCCTATGCGTGCAGTGATACTCCCTGCTGGGGCCTGTGCTGCACCACTCTGCGTTGTTTTGCTGGGATGCAGCTTGAGTGGATTTCTCTGGAATTTATCGTGTGAGATAGTTAAATAATGGGAGGCCTTTGCATGTCAAATTGTTTTAAGGAGAAGTTCAAAACTCCATTATTTTAATGCTTCTTTCATCATTTTTCCTTACCATCTCGAGTTCATAACAAGGCACAGTGCTCAACAAGGTGCACGTCAAAGGAGTGGGACAGCAGAAAGGCAGGGAAAACCTATTCTACAGACATTGGCAGAGCGAAATCCAGAGGGAGACTCAGCCTCCTGACAGAGTTTACCTTTAAAGAGCCTGGAAGTGTTTGGTTATGTATGTATGTATGACTGGATAAGGTAAATTCAGCAAGCAGGCACATAAGATGTAACGGAAGAGCAGCTCAAGATGCATCCTAGGCATCAGAGAGCCAGAAGGTGAGGACCTCCTGGAGACTTCCATGCCTTTGCCTTTACTCACTCTTGTCTCCACCCTGAAATTTCCCACCTTCACAGAAGCAAAATGCTTATGTGGGGCCAATGGGAAGAGGAAACAAGTGGGGAGAGCCCAGTTCAATGTTGCTGGACCATCAGGGTGAGGAATTTAGGGACAGAAAGTAGGATGAGAGTATGTTTGCACTCACAGAGGTGCAGGTTACTGGAGCTGGGGACACAGCAGTTTGGAGGAAGCTAAGAAAAATAGGGTATAGTGGTCCGGAGTGCTACATGGAAGAAGATGGGAGAGGAAGCAAGTGAATCTGAGAACCTCAGCCATCTTTGTTAAGACACAGGAGTTCCAGTCGCTCTCCTGAGCCAACTGCAAGCCAGCACCGTGCAAACCAGCGCTGCTGGTCAGCCACCAATGGTCAGAGCAGCAGCAGTTGACTTTAAAGCCATGTATGGGTACCGGCACATATTTCTCAAGAAGACCTTGGGTATAGTTGGTATTTTTGTTTGTCTCAGTCTCAGGTGGCTGCTTATACCTGTCTCTGTTGCTTTTGGCCATTTGAAGGGCCAGAGAGAGTAAGAAGGCACACTTTGCAACTATTTTCTTCTGCCAGTTACTGGGTATATATGAGCTTTGCTTTAATATTGTGGTTACTGGTGTCTCTCAGTCTTTGTTGTAGAACACAGCAGTGGTTTTGATTAAAGATAAATATTACTGCTGGGTACTAAGAAATGATTATATCTTGGAAGCAGCTTTAAAGCTTTTAATCAAGGTCCATAGAATTAAACAGAAAAATTTCCAGGTGATAGGCACCCACTCCAGGTGTTAAGGCATCCTGATGACTTATCACCTTCAGACATGTCCTGCCCTGTCCTCAGTTCCTGCAGAGGCTGAAGTTAAGACAACAACAAAGTATTTAGTATTGAATCAGCTGCTGATACGTTGATAAATTGTGATTTCTCCACAAAAAACTTCATTGTTCCTCTACAGGGCATTACTCTTTCATATGGTGATCTTTGAGGCCATACGAGTACGCCTGTACTCGTGTCTCCCCTCAGTCTTCATGGGAGGAACAGGTGGAACAGAACCAGGGAGGAACTAAGAAAAAAGTATCAGAGGAGCATTAACTTCTTTGATGCATGAGTCTCCTAGGCCAGAAAAGGAGAGCTCATAAAGCACCTTTAATTGCTCCAAGCTAGGCACAGTGGAGGCTTGTTCTTTCCAGATTTGCCCATGCTGAGTTGTTCTTTTTTCCCCCCTAACAGAAAGAAAGTGTTGTTCATTGTCAGCGTTCATTGTTACTGGAACAAAAGCTCATCTCAGAGCTCTGGTAGCTTTTGCAGCATTATCAGAAGTTTTCACGTAACTGGTATTTGGTTGCATAAGGTAGAACCGTCGGAGCTATAGTAGTAACACTGAAGTTTTTAAAGCACAGAGTTCTGTGGCATATGAGCTCTTTTGACCTCCTTTATATAGAGTAGTCTCACCTAATGGAGTGAGTTTAGGGTCTAGACATAATGGTTTAAGACATTACCAGGCTGGAGATCATGAGGTGCTGTGAAGGATCACACAAGGACTCCTGTTCCATTTCAGAGTAATAGCAGGTAGATTACCAGCAAGGGCAAGTCATAACCCAGGTGACTTTGCAGCGAATTGGATTGGAGACATTTGCAGGCCTTCTTTGTGAAGGAGGAGGGAACTTCGTGTCGAGAAGCTAAGGAGCACAGATGGGGTCACCACTTACACCTCTGCAGCTACTCCTGAAATGACTGTGTCATCACACCCCTCCACATACCCGACTTGGACAATAAAGCAACTGCAAATTACACAGCAGCTCCACCACTGGCTGCCTTGTGCTCCCCACATGAGGGGATACTGCTGGGAGCTCACCTTCTCTGACCGTCACGTACCATTGACTTTGCCCTACTCAGGGATTTCTTTTCTTAAAAGGGAGTTCAAAAGAAGATTTAGAAATTAACATAACTATCAGCAAATCCTTGGAAATACTGGCAGGTGTCTGTCATACCTAAGACGTAAAATGCATTTTTCCAGGCTTTTTAAAGTGTTCAAATGTGAACATTTTGTATTTTAAAAAAGTAAGTAAAGGAAAAACATTTCATTTAGAAGTGAATGTGTGGGCTGGTACCCAAAAGATGAGAAATAAATCATTGTACTATTGTTGTAGTTCTCCTCAGACCCAGGAGATTTAGAGTGTAAGCTGTATTTAAAAAGTTAACTGATTTTCATACAGAAATGTAAGGTAAGACATTTAAACAACTTTAACTCAAACAATTGTATAGAAGTATTATTCAAAGCATTGTTCAGGGAAAAGGCATCATTCTTCCAGAAATAGCTTCTTGGAAAATATTTTTGCCTCCTCTGGAAGCACAAATATTGAATCTCTTTTATCACGAACAGTCACCTTAAATTCTGAATGAGCCAGTTCTTGTGTCTGATTCTCATAACAGTCTGACATAATTAAACCTGCAGAGTGATGGAAATGTGGCATTGTGCAGTTGTTGTCTCTAAAGCAATCCCTGTTTACCCTGGGATACAAAATTTAAATCTCACCCTTTCTGACGTATACAACCTCACCCATAATAAGAGACTCTGCAATCACCGGAGAGTAAACAGACCTAGTCATGACGGTTAAGCAGAGAAACCAAGCTTCCAGCTTCAGCTTTGTGGCTCATCTTCATTTCCCAAAACCATTCTAAATACAGAAAAAGGTGTCAGGTTACTAACACGCTGAAAAAAGAAATCCTCAACCCCTCAAGTCAAAAGAAGCTACAAACTAATTGAAGCAGCCTTGTGACTTCTCTTCCAGCCTAGCCTAGCCCAGCCCAACACATTTATGGCTGGGTTTCCTAATAGCGCAGGTTTTGCGACTACACTGGAACAACAGCATAAGAGAGATGCAAGTTATAATAACAAAGCAGCGGGCAGTAATGGGAGAAAACTTTCTTTTTTAAGAAGGTACTTAATAGGGCAAGTCAAGTGACAGAATTATAGCGGGCACCAGCAGTTTCTTGCAAGTGTTTACTTTGACAAGTTGAGTGTTTTCATGAAGACAAATTGTGTCAAGCAGCATGTTCAGCCCACATACTTGTCTGTTCCCTGAGGATATGAGGGCTGGCCTTGATACCCAAATGAGGTCAAGGGAAAATTTCCATCTCTTTTCACTATCTTGCTGCCTTTAAAAAAAAAAAAAAGAAGAGAAAAAGAGGAACACAGCAGACAGTCCCAACAACTGGAGCTTGTGTGGCTTTGACTTGGGCCAGTGAAGGTCAGATGTGCAGGCCTGAAGAGTCCTTTGTGTGTGGATTGGGGTTTCTGGTTAGCAGTGCTGGAGCTAATTTGCCAGTTTAACTAGCAACCTCCCTGCCAGCCGAGGAACTCCCAGAGTGAAATCAAAGATTGCCAGAACGGACTCAGAGCTTTCAGCAGTAACGTGAGATTGCCAAGGACATAGCTCTGGATGACATACCTAGGGTTATTTTAGCAAATGAGTGTTTCTAATGCAATGTAGACATACACACAAAGACACAGCAGCCTCAAGGAAAACAGCATTGTGCATGGGATAGGTACTATTGCAACTGTGCTCTGTGTAGCTGGATAAGACGCAAGGCAAACTAGCATATAATGCTTATAAAATAGCTTAAATCAATGAGAAATGCTTCTCCTATTCTTATTCTAACATAATTTGCATCATAATAGAGCAGTGAGGCCTCAATCAGGAAATTGACCCCACTGTACCAAGCACTAAAGAATCCAGGGATAATAGCTCTTTCCTGAGCTCAATTTTATGTGCAGTGAATCTTATAATTAGGACATAGAACCTTATCAAATAAACCCATGTTTAGAGAAAACAGTCTAAATGTATTTTCATCAAATGTACAGGAAGCAGGAGTCCGCTTTTAAAACTTGCCTCATGAAAGGTAGGCACAAGCTAAATGAATCAATTGTCTGTGTAATGAAGCTGTCCAACACATTCTTTGGGATAATAAACTAGCACTCCACAGTGCAAATCATAACACTCTCTTATGTGCAATAGCACAGGGACAGCTGAACTAAAAAATGCCTTCAGCACTAAAATATTGGCCCTTCCCAGCCTCTTCTCTTATTCTGGAAAACAGATTAAAGACTGCTTGATTCTCCTGGGCTCCAGACAGGTTATAGGCAGAGAGCTTTCCCACTGCTGTGGGGTTTTTTTGTTTGTTTGGGTTTTTTTTTAATTACCTTGTTTTGCCTTTTCTTCCTTTTTCTTCAGCACTTCCAGTGCTGCTTGGGCAGGGGGAGGGAAATGTCCTGAGACATTTCTTAACAAGGAGGAGCCGCACACTGGAATTTGGTTTGGATGGCCGCATGCAGGAGTTGCTCCTCTGTGCGGGTTGTTTTTTAATTTCTTTCTGATAGCCTGACCACTTTAATCTTTTCAATGGTAATGATGTGTGCAAGGAATGATTTTGTTGTTTATTGAAGCAGTTAAACCATAATTGCAAAGAGACAGTAAAGGAAATGGCTTTTTCATATACTTCTTGATATCATTTCTATGCTAATAATACTCAGATTGCTATGTTTGAGAAATGACATATATATATATATTCATATATATATATAAACCAAAAAAAACCCCACATTACCAGGGCAGGAAAGCTGGCTAGCAAGAGTGACAAAAGCAAAATGCCTGTCTTGGTCCAAGAGGGTGAGAATAGGTAAGACAAAACAAATTGCAGGCCTGACTGATTTCTTCCCTGGATACCTGATATGAGAAGAAGAATTGGTTAAAATCCAATTTATAGGACCATTTCATAGTTTGAACCCAAGCCAAAAAAAGTCCCATTGGGTTTCTGTGCTCCATTTGGTTAGCTGCCACAAACAAAGAACACAGCAGCCAGCAAACAGCCAGCAACTGTTGACTTCCTCCTCTGCAGCAGCGGCAAGCTGTTTCATGGCTACATCAGCAGATGGGAGCTTTTTGGCATAAAAACGGAGAGATACTTAACTATGGAATAATATTTTCACTGTTTTGCCAGACAATCGTATTTGGGGCATATGAGGGACATGATCTAATTATTCCTATGTTTGTGATGTATTCCATTTGCACAACACGTGCTGAAATGAAAGGTGGGATAAATTTTTGCATAGGTCTAGATGCCTGCCAGGTAGTCACCCTGGACTCTTTTTGTACTTGCTGGACAGAAATTGACATTTTTAGTGGGCAAACAGTCTTGATCTGCTTAAATGTTCCCTTGAGTTTAAGTGAATTAGTGTCTTTTTCTCTCTCTCTCGACCTCACAGGGAGGTTAGATAAAGAGCCCAGACATACGTGTCTATGCTGTAAACAACTTAAACAAAATCCCACAAAAGATGTCTGGACCTGACAGAAACATGATGCATCAATAAGGCTTACGCCTGCAGCTATTGGTAGCCTTGTCTCCATGCTCCTGGGTAGAAGGGTTACAAATAGTACATGTAAGGAAGGCTTTTTATGGGGTAGCAACAACAGCTACCAAAACAAGTTGGAGTTTAATGGGCAGTGCTTTCTAATCGCTGGGGATCAAAAAAAAAAAA
>VXBO01005782.1:238446-299385 GCA_013400135.1 Rhinoptilus africanus
TTTTGTCAAGCAGAGTTCCTGGTTTCAAGTCAGCGGCTTTATATTGCTAACACATGACATGTTAGTGTGTACGCTGTTCTTCTGGAAACATCACATCACACATGACCAGGCCACATTCTGCATTAGTTCATTTGTAAAAATGCACACATTCCATTTAGGCTTGAAAAACTGCCAAAGAAAATAAAGTCCCCTATTGTCCAGAATGTAGTTTCTGTCTGTATTCATCTGCGAAGGTTTTTTTTTCCCCCTTTCCTAATGTACAAGGAAGGATCTGCACTTGGTTCCTGCTTTAGCATTTCAATTGCTGGTTTTTCTCCACCTCACAAATGGTTTCAATGGGCTCACCTGTATTTGGTCATAACAGGGAATGCATGTCCTTAATCTGCATCCTACACTACTGGAACTACACACCTCCTCATCAGGCTGGAGGGGATGAATTCAGTAAGACCATCCTTTTCCTGACAACAAGCAAAAAAAGGTCAGTATCAGTAAATGCTGATTACTTCTAGCAAAGCCAGGAAAGGAGATTAGCAAGACTGAGCTTTGTCACCTCTCGCTTTTTGGTTCAAGTCTTCAGTGAATGAAAACTCATCTGTGCCTGATTAGACTTCATGTCTGCCAGAAGGTGTTTCAAAGAGATAGTAACCTCTGCCTGGCTCAGGATGAGGTAAGTGTTGAAAATCCACCTCTCCTTACAGCCAGTTCAGCAAAGACAAATGAACATCAATGAGACTGGAAGCTTATTGGTCCAGAGAAGGTCATGGAGAAACTTTTTCCCTGGGATTTAATGACAGTCAAGGATTCTTAAAGATGCTGTGCTTTTTGTCTAACACTTCTCTACTACCTTCCATGAATAGTACATGAAAATGGTACAGAGAAAGCAAGCTTTCATTGAGGATGGACAGGCCTAGGCTTTGTTTTATTTTTAATTGTCATTTTATTTTATTTTGCCATTACCAGGGAGAGAAGCCCTGGTTATTTCATTCAGGAAAGTGCCAGACAAAATGTCTGTCACACTCTGAGGAGTGTGAAAAGTCAAGCAGATCCCTTAAAGAATTAAGGCTTATAAAGAGGGGGAATAAAAATATCATCAGTGTTAAGTATGTAAAAGTCAAGCTCACATTGGATTTCTCTTTGTCAGTGGTATAGCAGTATAACTCACAACAACACTTCTAGGGCAAATATGATATAGGGGAAGGGGGAGAACGCAAGCCAGACTATCTGAGATATTCTGCACGGTACTCAAGGGATGACATAGTAAATGGCACAGTACAAGAGACTGTTCCTGTCATATTGCTGTACCTGACTTTTGTTAGGTACTGGCTGATTTCAGAGTCAGTTCATTGTCCCAGAAGAACAAAGGAATTGAGAAAAAAGGGCAGCATTCTTCTTTTCTTGAAAGAGATCTCATTTTCTGCCTGTGGGTTCCAGAAATGTGAACAATTAAAGAAAAAAGAATCTTGAGAAGAGCAAGACAACCTCTTAGTTCAAGCTACTGTTGTAAACTGTTAGTTATCTGTACATTTTCACTTACAGCAATTGCAAAGTAGTCAGACCAAACCTCAGAGAATAAACTCTGAAGTATTTCTTACAGACTTCTTAACCTGACTTAGAAGTAATGCTACCATATCACGCAAGCCATTTGAATACCACGTACAAAACATATGTAAGAAACAGATATTTCAGTGACCTGACCTAGACTCTTCCAAATAAGCCTATAGCTCTGGAGACACCATGGTGGGTACTTCAGTGTACCCACCGTATTTCTCAACTGAGAAGAGCTGCTGTTGTGATTCCCTTGCTTTAGGAGAGATAAAAGTACTTGCATTCTCTAGGGCTAAAGAGACAGTGGTGAAGGAAGGAAAGATATTGAGTGCTATTGACAGTCATGAACTACTGGTTCCCATAAAAGCCACCTGGAAGCTATGTGCTGGGATTATGTTATTGTTGACTTTCCAATTTTATCTAGAGCATTTTCCTGTGCTCCTTGTAACCTGCAAACAGAGCAGAGGTAGGAGCATCCGGCTGCTTCTGCTGACAGTCAAAGCCTGTTTGACCAGCTCTAGGGACAAATGACCTGACCTAATCAGGGATCACAGAACAACCTCTGGGAAGTTTTGAAACCAGATTCTGACAAAAGATGCTGGGAACTAAAACCTTGAAGAAATAATTCCTTTTGTTTTGCCAATGTCTTTCTCCTGTTTACCTGCCTGTGCCTGTACTGTTGTACTTTATGTCAGTTCCTCTTCTCTCTGTGACATATTTCAAATTTTCACAGATACATAACAGCTAAAATGATTCACTATTTAGCATTTGCCATGTCCAAATAGCTGAATCCATCCATTGTTAATCAACAGCTATGTAACAGGAGAACTGCATGAACATTATCATAAGTAAACACATCTCCATAGACTTTAAAATGAGATTGTTACAAATTTTTTTTTGTCAACACAGAAAAGGAAGAACCTCATACTGCACTGTAGAAACTTCTGCCTTTGGAAGCTCAGGAGGTCACAGGTATATGCAGAGTAGAGAAACAACGAGACAAATTCACAGAATACTCTATCGGTCTTTTCCTATTCCTTCTCTCTGCTCTCCACCCTGGCAGGAACCTTAGCCTTCACTCTGAGAAGACACAAAGAGCAAGCAATTCTTATCCTGAATGGCTCTCTACACTCAGCTGTCCGTGAAAGGATCTGCAACCCTTCACGTGGTTGCAATTACATTACCTGAGAATTTCTACTTTGAATTAGACATAGTTCATTTAAATCTGAACACAAACCTTTGAACAGTATCTTTGCAAGTAATGAAAAAAAATAGTGGTGTGACAGCCCATGCCCTTTAGTTCAGTTTTGTAATTCTTTGGAGTCCATTGTTCCCAAGTGACCTATTTATCTGCTTTGAGCCAAGAATGTGTACAAGATGTGGCAGGGTGGTGGCCTGATGGGAATGCCGATCTCCGACAGCAGAACTTTTTTTATTTTTCTTCTTTTACTTTTAGCTAACAAGGGCATTTGTATCTGCCTGTCTCCATGACTCATGCAGTGATTGTAAGTTATTTCCCTCTGGGAGTCAGAGGCTACCAGCTCATCTGTTTTACTGCATGCAGTAATTCACTTGCACTCTCTGGAAATATTTCTTACATAAATAGCTCTGTTGACAAAGGTCCCATTTCAGGATTTTACATTGGTTTCAATGTTATATTTCATATTTAAAGTTCAATATTTGTTAAAGTACTTCTTAAAATAAGATTTAAAGAGAGAAAGACTGCCCTCTCCATTGTAATTTTGTTGTTGACTCCACTGTTCCCCTGGTCCTCGTGCCCCTAAGAGATGCTGTCTCCACAATCTTCTCAATATAATTCCCAGCCTTCTTTTGTGGGTGGTATGAACCCTCCTACACAGACCCCCATGTGCAGTCAGCAGAATGGCAAAGGGAGAGGGAAGCAGAGCAGACAGAGACTTTGAAGCTCAATCATTTCCTCATTTTTCTAGTCTAGCAAATGACTGGTTCAGCAACTGTTTCTGTAAGGCAGAAAAGGAGCCAGCATAGAAAGTTGTGGTTGTTACATGGTTCATCTACATCAGCAGGAAATACAAGCACATCAGGCGCTTGTGTACCTCACTGTCCTTTTTCTGACAGAGTCTAATAGAAGACATTTAGAGTAAAACCAAGACAAATACAGAGGAAACTTCTAAGTCTTCCTGCTCTTGAAAATAGGCCCATTGGGACTGGAAGTTATACCAGCATTTTTAGTAAACATTTGATGTTTTCTCCTGAAATCACCTTCTAGGAGATATTTTGACCAATCCAAACTCCACATACTCTGATTTACCCTATTACTACATAGAATACCCTACGAAAACCTGATTTACCAATTTAACTATTTAAAGGATTTCTTTTTTCTGTCAATTTGTTTTACACTCCACAGACTATGGAGTGTTTAAATAGGAAATAAACAAATGCTCGTGGACCTTCTGGCAACACTCTGAAAGTGAATTCAAAACGTAAGTTGAGTCTCTGAACATTTCTGTGTTGCCAGCCAGATAAATAAGTAGTGCACCAGGATGCAACACCCACAGGTGTATTCCCTCAAGTTTGTGGTTCTCCTCCACAGAAGAAACATAGAGCAAAATTGCCGCTACAGGTGTCCCACAAAATGCTTGCCTTCCCAGCTCTCTTGCCTGTTGAGGAGTTGTCAAGAGTTTCCTCTCCACACCCCAGCCCAAGCTCAGCCTGTTGCTGGGGGCAGTATTACACTGGTTTTCTCAGTGTAAAAGTAGCATCAGCCACTACAACAAAGCAGAAACAGTATTCACCTCCCTACTGTTCCACTTGTTATGCGGGCACACCAAAAGGCTTCAGACATACAGAACGGCACCATTCATAACATGGGTGACAAATCCGGGAGCCTTTTTCCTCAGGATGGTGTGGAATCATAGAAAATTAGGACTGGAAGGGACGTCAGTCTAAATAACTAGTTTATCATCTTCCTCAAGGCAGTATCTACTGTACTACTACAACTGACAGATATTGATCTAATTAACATATTTTTAAAAGCCACTGGTAATGGGCACACCACAACAACCAGACTATTTTTTCCTGTGTTTCGTTATACTTTCAGCAACATTTTTTTAGCAATACATTTTGCCAGAAGCTTTATCACCATCTTTCTCAATGCAATAAAAGCTTCAACAGTCCTGTTAAGAAATCCCACTTATTCTCAAAAAACCATAATTTTATTTCCCTTTTATCAATTCCAGAAAATTTTAATTTTACTTAGCAGAGTATGGAGATACCAGGAGACTCTGCTGGGTTCCTCAATGGTCCTTTTTTCTTGCTTGGGAAGGAATTTGCCTTGCAGAATGCCAGAAGAGGGTGGCTGCCACTCCGACTTATTAGTTTCAGTTATTCACGGATACAGGTAATGCTTTTCATTTTTAAGGTTTCCTTTGTAAAATATCTCAACTGTTGTCTAAATAAAATGATTACATTATATGCTCCTACAGAGGTAGACAGAAGCTTTAGAGAGGGACTAGTATCTCAAGCAGAAACCCACAGCCATTGTTAGCACAGATGCCCAGCACACTCAGTAGTAGAACACAGGCAAGAAACATACTCTTTGCAAAACCCTACCTGAGTAGCTGGCCTTTGTGCTTCTGAAAGCAGCTCCTACAAGCCCCGACACAGGGCTTGTTAATCGGATGAAAAGCTGTCTGTCTTTCTGGGGGACTTGTAGGAAGGTCATTGGAGAATTGTGTCTTGGTTGCTTTCTAATTGACTTCTAAATACCTTTCACCTGGAGCCCAGAGGGTAGCCACCCACCCCCCACCCCACTGGGGAGGATGTGTTGGCTCATGGGTACAAGATTTTTCTACATAGATAGTAGAACTGCAAAGAAAATGGAAGTGGTGCTTGGGCTAACCACATGAGGAAGGCATGTTTATTGTGAGCTCTGACATCACTGTGTTTCATCAGACCCATTCAAATGAATGAATGCCTTAAAATTATAATCTTGCTTTAATACCATGCACCCTCTATAACTCATTAACTTGTTCCTATAACAAGCATATTGTATTTGACTTTATAACTGTATAACCCTATAAAATTTGGCTTTCTAGGAGATGGAAGAGAGTAATCAATATAAACCAAACAATTCCAGGGGATACCATGATCTCACCCTCTGACTGTGACGCTTTCTAGAGGCAATAGGTGGAGAAATGCCTTCCTTTAGGCTGTAATCCAAAATGAAGCACTGAAGCATGTCTGCAAGCAGTGCACTTTGCCTACCTTCAAACCCTCCTTTGCAATTAAATACCTTTTTATTTTAAGCATTCACCTCTTGCTTTGGGAAAGTTTTTGATTCCCGCTGCAGGGACAAGGAGAAACATAGAGAAGAGGTGGGAAATCAAGCAAAAATGTTATCTGCTAAGAACTGTGATGGCCAACAAAGTAATTAACAGCACAGCTGTTAGCAACCAGTCGGAACTAGATTGCAGTGACCCCTGCATAGGCAAGGAATGTAGGAAATGGACAAAAACCAGAGGTTTTCAGCTGTCAGTGGAAAATAAATTAGTTGGTGTAGAACACCAACCTTTACACTAAGTTGTTGAAGTAGGCACATCTTATGCTCCTCAGCCAGCAGTGCAGGATGCAGGAAAACAATGATTTAGGGACTTCCCATTTTCCCTCATGAAAATGTTAATCTTCAGCATAACACATTTGCTGCAAAAGCCACAAGAAGGGAACAGAGAAAAGAGCCGGTTAGATGCCCGGGCTGTCAGAAACCACCTGCATGAAAACATGCATACACACACACTTCCTCCTTTCTTATTCAGTATGTGAAAAAACCTTCACTGTCACTGGAAGTATAGTGTGATACGTCTTTTGATTAGTGACCTGTGACAAAAGGTTAAGGGAGGCAGCACATTCTTTAACACTGAACCTATTGATTAAATCTTGCATTCTGACCAGAAAAACTTTGTTGAAACAATAACATTTTAGGGATGTAACCTTAATAAGAATGAATCAAATGACATTGATCAGTGAAAACCTCAATTCTTTAGAGCTGTGCTTGACCTAGGACCAAGCTAAAACGTCACGGGTGAGTTTGCTATGCTGTGTGCTGCCTTCCAGGACCTGCCTTACCCATGGAAGGTGGAGCACTGACCACCGTAAACATAAAATTAGTGGAAAAGGAAACATTTAATGGT
Organism: Rhinoptilus africanus; assembly: GCA_013400135.1. Classification (NCBI taxonomy): domain Eukaryota; kingdom Metazoa; phylum Chordata; class Aves; order Charadriiformes; family Glareolidae; genus Rhinoptilus; species Rhinoptilus africanus. The sequence goes on from VXBO01005782.1 coordinate 245,160, forward strand.
ATCAAAACACTCACAGAACAAGTATAGAAGCAGTATCCTGTTCATTTAAGTAAACCCTTACAAAGACTGCTTTTCAGTATTAAAGCAAAGCTTTCAACGTAACAGCAGTGATTGAGTGGGTTTGGAGAGACCAAAGGCAAGGGTGCTAACCTGTTGTGGTAGCTGGCAGTGTGACACGGGTATGTGCATTTTACTAGGAACTGAACTGAAACTAGCATTTCCTTTAGTGAATCACTGAACTAGACAGAAGTTCAAAGTAATGACACAGAGGTAAAATTGTCTGAGTATGTTAAAAGTCCTAGAGCTGATACTTGGACTTCAGCATCCCTGCCTACAGCTGAAAGACACTTGAAGAGGAAGAAATCTTTTGTAGCAAAGGTCTTCATTCTGCTAGATGACGTTATTACCACCTTAGGCTTCATATTAATTTTGTTTGCTTTGTTACCCTTTCTACCAACCCTGCTAGACAGAAAAGATATCTGATACAATAAAAATACATTCCTTTCCACTGTGGACTTAGACATACAACAGTTATCTCTGGAGATAGCTATGAGACATGGAATATCTGAGCTCGGCACATGCTTAGGGAGAGGGAGAAGAATACGTATCTGTCCTTATCGGTAAAAAGTAGGAGGTGAAAGAAGAGAGGGGGCTGACTGTGACTTGAAAGTTGTGTATTTTTTCTGCCCTCCAGAAATAAAAGCCCAAAACTTTTGTTTACTTATTCTTTTACTATGCTAGTGAAGATAGATGATAAAAATGGAAACTGGTAAATAACTCAGAAGGAAAAGATTTCCAGTCCAAGAAATAAAATTAATAGACTTTTTAAGACCAAAATAGAAAACTGGGTTAATATAATCTAATCCCTACCATTACTCTCTCCTGTAACAGTTTTTTTGAGGCTGAAGCAAATACATCCTTCCAAAAATCTCTGCAACCTTGATTTGAATATTTTTAGTTTGCAGGGTATCCACTCCAATCAGCAGATAATTTGTTTCAATGACCAATCGTTCTCACCGTTAAAATCAGTATGTTATCACTAGCCTGAACTTGCCTAGGTTTGAATCACAGATATTGATTCTTATTACATCTCAGTCCATAAAACTGAAGAATGTTATTCTTATCGAATTCTGATTTCCAGAGCAAAATCTTAATATATGGCTTGGCATCAAGTTTGGAGGTATCTGTAATACTGTTACAATTATGATGTCTGCTGTTCATTATGTTTCCGACTGGAAGAAAACTAAGAGATAAATGAGTGAGTGGGCAGTTTCTGTAGGTGAGTAGGAACCAGACTCACAAAATGTTCCAAGAAAAAAAACCACAACAAAATGCTGGTAATTAACTAACAAATCAAAACAGCGTTCCAGTTCAGCTTTATCAGAACAAAACAAGTAATGCTGTGAGGCTGCCTATGAATCTGGGTACTTGCCATTAATCTAGGAAGAAAGTCAGCCTCAGGAGCAGCACCTCAAATTGAAGGATTCTGGGGACAAGACTCCTTGCCTTGAAGCCGTCTGTCTATGGAACATGACCCACCTTCTCTGGCATGCTGGATAGCTGGATAGCTGAGCACTGTCAGCGCTTGACTGTTACTAGCTACTAGAGGTAGTAATGAAGTAGTTCCTGTCCTGCTTTCAGGATTGAGTAAAACAAGAGGTTGCCTGTCTGTTAGAACACAAGAAAAGGGCTTTGAGTTCAGAAAAAAGGCTGAAAGGCAAGAGAAGCTGGTAAGCGTTCATCACTTTTCTATGTCATGTGGACTCATGGTGTATCTAAATAAGCATTTGGTGTCTAAACTTCAGAGGCACTTAAAAAAAAAAAGTAGGTAATCTAATGGGCAGCACTTGAAAAAGATCATGAGCTATGTCTTATAACTATTCAAAAAAGTGAAATTTTAATAAAACCAAGATGACTATATTAAACTTTTATCTATATTATGTGAGACACTTCAGGTCAGGAAAAAACAGCACTGTTTTTCTAAAGATTAGTTTTGCAGTAGAATAAACATAAGTTTGGCTTACAAGTTGAGAATTAATCGCACAGAATAAAACAGAATGAATTTAAAATGAAGATCAATTAAATGTACTCTTATACCAGCAGATTGCTTTCAGCTTAAGTAATAATACCATCAGACCTGAGTACATATATAGCTGTATTTTTTGTCCAGTATTGACAGTTCTTCAACTTTTATGGCAAGATGAATAACAATGAAGCTTTTCATTTATTCCCCAGTTATGGGAATCAAATAAACAAGGGAACATACAACCTTGCCCCAAAATAATAGTAGAATTCTTATATTACTAATTGAGAAGCAACATGTTGAAACATGATCAAAGTGCATTTTGAGACTTTAAAAAATAAAGGACAAAAAGAACCCTCAAATTACTGTTGTAGAATAAATGAAGAAAAAGAAAAGATTTAGACAGGCCTGACTCATGCCTGTCATGGGTGAGATGGAGCAAAGAGCCCATAGTGGATCTGGATACTGTCTTCTATTTAAGAACCACTAAGATTACATCTTTTACCCTATCTGATTATTTCACATGCTCGATTGCTGCCCCACCAGTGCTATCTTCCCCAGGTCTTCACTTCCCTCCCCAGATGGATGATGCCTGGGAAGGTCAGGATGCATGTCAGGCTGGTTCCTGCTGTGCGGCTTCTTGCCGTTGTCATTCTCCAGTGTTACCAGACAAGGCATCCCCTGGCATTTGCTTCTATCGATCTCCCCCATTTCCAAGACCTTCCTCCAGCTGGGATGTTCATTCATTCACTCACCACACACAGCTGCACACAATTATCAGCATTCATAGGGCTGGGGTATTTTTTCACCTACTATAGTGACTGTTTATTTAATGTTTGTGATTGGACATATCACTAAGTTCCAAAAGAACCTCAGAGATTTTCAGAAGTATCTAATGGCACTAAAATGTCCATGAATTTTCTACAGCAGAGATATTCTTTACCGGAAAGAACTGCCTCAACTTATCAAATCAATACTGGATGACTTGGAAGAAATTGAGAAACCGAATGGTGAAAAACTCCCTAGAACAGATTATATTTATTTAAGAGTTTAAAGCACCTCGGCTATGGAAGTGCCATGACATGTGATCTATAGCTTAGTCCAGACGAAGTTCTAGAGGAATGAAAGGTGGCAGTATGGCACCAATATTTAACAAGGGCTCCCTGCCTCTGGTGAAAATCACAGAAAATTCCTAGTGTCCATAAGAGACGGTGGCAGAAACAAAGAAGAGAACGAATAGTAAATATGATATATGTATCAACATAACTTTTGTTCAGGGAAGTCATCCATGATATGGACAGAATCAATGCCCAAGTGGTCAGTTTGTCACCTTCCAAAAAAAGGTGGCAACAATGCTCCTTAAGGAAAGTCCTTCGGTCCTCTCAGTTTGGAAGGAAAGATTCTCTCAAGGACTGGTAACTCCTTAAATAGTAGGAAAGAGAGCACTGAACTATATACAGTCAGTTTTCACAGTGGAAAGGCGGTTGTTGTCATGATCGTCCTGAGTTCAGTGCTGGGATTTGTACTCTTCAACACATAAAAAACTAAGATAGAAGGGCTACAAAGTGTTATGACGAAGTTTTCAGATGATACAACAATTTCTGTATAATAAGATCGTGTGTGACCTACATTGTATTATGTTGAATGACTGAACACTAAAATGACCGATGAAACTCAAGGACAACGAGTTTAAAGCAATGACATGTGAAAAAAAAAATACAAAAAAACCAAACCCCCACAACTCTGTACAGACTTGTTGATAAATTATAAATTAGTTATTTCCATTCAGGAAAGAGCTCTTCCACCCACTGTAAATGCTTCTCTGGGAAGATCAGCTGGATTTTCCAGTAGGTGTCAAAAAGGCAAAAATAGATGTTTTAGCCAAATAAATGTCTCACTGCAGGCACAAGTGGGAGGCCTCACTCCCTCCTACCCTCCTTTCTTAGTTCTTGCCTTCATTCTTCCTCCTATCTAGCCTTCCCTGCTCTTTCCTTCTACATCCACTGCTCCGAAGTGCACGACTCCTCCATCTGACTCTGCGATGTGACTGATCATAAGGCAAGCCAGCTCAACTCATCAAAGACAAAAGCTCTTCTTCTTCTTCTCATTATTATTATAGTTTTCTGCCATTTCAGTGAATTGTCTTACTGTGTGTCTGGACAAGCACCAGAAATGCACAGGCAAGCTGGGGTTTATGAAACCAGGAGCTGGGGCGGCGGGGGCAGAAGCTGAAAGAAAGAGCAGGACCTTTCCCTCTTGGCAGTAGCGAGCTGTTATCTTGGCTCAAGCTGTATTATGAAACCATAAGCTGGTGCTCATTTACTAAGCATCTGCTACTGGCCCTGGACAGCAAATTACCTCAATTAATCTTTATTCTGATGCTGCACTGACATTCTTATATTCGATGAATCAGAGTTTAAAAGCAATATGGATAGTTACCTTCAAGCAGTGTAGATCGTTCTGTGAACATTGTCCCAGAACTTCAGTAGTCTTCTCCCATTAAGTAATCATTAAGGTAATAGATCTTCCAGCTCTTCTCTCTGTTTAACAAATCATGAAGAAATTTAACTACAGAAGTCTATAATAAACTTAATATGCATGCACAGATATTCTTGGATCTCTCAGTTCTTTCCTTCCTTTAAAGTAGAATACATCCACCTGTACTAGATTTTTTTTTTTCCCTGAGCACAAAAATGAACAGGTAGCAATAGCCCCAGCAGAAATGTTACAGCTGAACTCATTCTGCCATTTTCGAAATAAAATTATTTCACCGTTATTGTGAAGTTCCATTTGTTGCAAAACTTGTCAAAGGGTGAAATGCTTTAGGGATTAATTACATGCTCTGAGTCATACTTTTATAAAGCTACCGCAAAATGGCATCCAAGGAGTACTCAGAGGTGAATACATTTTAGCTTTTGAAATCTTACAGCCCGAAAACAGATGACTCTACCTGGAGACAGCCTTGATGTGAGCTGTGCCTCTGTCTTAATGTGTCAAATCCAAATGTGGAAATATGGTGGCCAATAGTCAAAAAGCTCCTCAACTCGGGATGAAGACAAGGTCAGCAAAAGAATGCATTGTTCACTGATGTCACCTTCTTTTTCTTCAGGACATACAAGTGCAGCAAAAAAATGCACAAACTTGAATGTTTAAACTGAAGAAAGCCCAAGAAATAAAGAGTCTACTCAGACAAACTCGTGTTATTAAGAATAAGGCATTCTGCGTTACTGTTACCGTGATGGACTGTAAACTCACAGGGTCCACACACAGGCCAGCTAACGAAACAGAAGAAATGTGAACAGAGGCAACACTGAGATTTTTGATTTTTTACTTTCTAAAGAAAAAAGAAACATTTAGCAGATGTGCTAGCTCGTCTGTTGTTAATTTAAAGTCAGTCAAACTTGGCCCACATTACAAATATTGGCTTTGGTAACTTTGTGCTTGTGTGTGATTTTTGTACCATTTCTTTGCTCTGGAATTGCTATAACCATACTGATCAAAGCATCAAGAAGCTATATTTATATATGCTTACTGATCTAGCTTGGCATAGCACTGGTCAAAAACATTTTAAGCTGTGTGACACTGCTCTTCCAGCTGCATAGCTGCATCTAGGTTAAGTGCAAATATAGCAAGGCCTATATACACCGATTGATTTTTATGCGAAGAGGAGGTCAGTGAAGGCAGGATGCCAGCCTGGCTTAGATAGGAAGCTGTGGTATTTAAATGAACATTTCAGTTCACTGTAGTAACCCTTGAAGAAAAATAACAGCCGTAGTCAGCTAACAGATTTTGTTAAACATTCTTTGTCTTCCTGGTCTAAGGGGAACTATGAAAGTGCATTAATATAAATATTTGCATGTAATATATTACATCGTGCTGGAAAAATTGTCATGAATAAATATAAACCCAAGTACAAACTACTCTTACAAATTACAGCGAGAAAAACACACGATGTTGTATTGTCCTTTACAAATACCCTCACCCTGCAGAAGCACAGGCAGCCAGCTTGTGATACCACGGGAAATCACGGTTAGAAAACATGAGGGACAGAGGGAGGGAGGCAGCTCACTACCAGCACCTGGAGATGAAACCGGGCAGCTCTGCCCTGGCTTCCACCTTCTGTTTGACCTCAGGCCTTTCCCCAGCCTCTCTTTTCTCTCCAGTCTTCTGTTTCTCTTCAGTATGTAAGGTATACCATCAAAGCTGCAGAAGTTAAGCACAAAGATTCCTCTAAAAGTCCATGTAAGTGAAAATTCAATTTTGGGTGATGGATTCACAGATTCCCAGCCAGGCACTGCCTAGGGTAAACCCAGCCTTAAAATGACTTGTCAAAGCCCTAGAAAACAGTTTGCATAGCAGCTCGGCACTGCTTAAGACAGATAAGTGATTTAATTCTCAATTTGCAGTTAATTCTTAATTTAATGAGACACTGCAAATTAGAACTTTTTAAAAGGGCATCTGTGTAATCTGGCGGTTCAGCATATGGATGCTGGGGGAAGGAAAGCTATTTTATGTGGCTATAAAAACTGATAGGAGAAGTTGGCGGTTATGAAACGTGTGTCTGAACTGTCGGTCTAAACAGAGCAGAAGCTGTTGGTCTGATGGTGGGTTTTGTGGGGGCCGTATCCAGAAGCAAGTGGGAGGATTCAGTGCACAACTTCAGCGCTGAGCTACCACAACTGCTGGGAAGCAGGAGGGATTGCAGTGATCAAAGGACAACAACAGAGAACAGCTGGAGGGAAAGTGCTGCTCACTGATATAGAAAACATTGCTGCTTCCCTCCCAACATCTGAAGGGTCATACAATAAAAAATTTTCTGGCCCATGGAATCCTGGAGAGAAAGAATGATCCTCTGAGTGTTTAATAGCAGTGGTGGAGTAGCTGTGATGGCCAGAGAAAGGGAGGCTTGGAGCAGAGCTAACATCATTTACCAGAGCAGATATAAAACATTTTCAGGCACAGAGTCACCTGCAGGGTCTCAGAACCTGACAGCTCACCTGATTTTTCCAAACACATCAGCAAGGCTAGTAAAAGATGCTGCCTCTCCCTGTCGGTCTTGCTTTAGTGGAAATACTGTTCTGTACTTACCTACCACAAGGAGTTACAATTAAATTATCGAAAGAGCGAGGCCTGGGGAAGCTCCTGTAGCCCTAGCGAACAGGACAAGAGAAAGATAATAACTGCTGATGGACACATGAACTTCTCCCTTTTTAGCGGCATTTACGGAACACAACTTTTGCAGTTTCACTCCCTCATTTACCACTGCATTCAGTGAATGTGACCCAAGTTTGACAGAAAGCATAATTTTACTTAGCATAAAGCAGATGTAAGTGTCAGAAGGAAGATAAATGTGTTCTTAAATGAAATAAGAGACCCCGGGCAGTGCTAAGCTAAGCAGCCCCTCTCTTTGGACGTTGCTAGAGTTATGGCAGTTTGTCACATGAATATGATTCTTCTCCTTTCTCCAGACAGTGCCTTACAAATTAATTCAATAATACAGTGATTAATACTAACAGTAGTCATTATAATTCTTCTGTGAAAGCAGCCACACAGCATTTACCGCATTGGCTGAATGAAGTGACTTCCCACAACAGGGAGACTGATGGCTGAGATCGGGAGGTAAACCTAGGACACTAGCAAGACAACAAGGGGAACAAAAAAGCTGAAGAAAAAAAAAGTTGAAAAGTGAATAATTAGTGTAAGCACAATTAAAGTGGATTTGCCTGCATTATTGCCCGCTGATCCCATTTCTTTCCAACCGCTGCAAGATGCCCCACGCTACGCCACTGCAGATGTATCACACTCAAGAGTATGTTTATTCCCTTAATCACAGCCGTTTCTTGTTGTTGAAATGCATGCTATGAAGCTGGCTCTGACAAACCTCTGAAAAAGCCCTCCCTAAACAAGCACAATGTGATAAGAAACCACATTCAGTTCTCCTTTATGACTGATTTTCCTTCAAACTCTATTATCTTTGAAGGAGATACCAGAGTAGCTAAAGTTACTTGCTAATCTCAAGCACCTTCTGAAAGTAGACTCTAAAACCTGTCTTTACGAAATGGTCCTAATCTCTGAAAACTGCTATCAAAAACTGCAGTAAAACAGCCATCCATCCACTCTCAGCTCTTGTCACAGTAACGCGGGAAGATACATTGCCATGCTGACATGTGCTGAAAGCAAGCCAGATTTCCAAGAAGGCCATCTGCATGCAAAACTTGCTCTGTTTTCATTGTCTGAAATAATACCAACTTCTGTTTTCTTAATTGTTTGTGTGTGTGCCTGTGTGTGACCTGTAATAGCACTTGCTTGAAACAGGCATAGAAGAATAGATCTCAAGCATAAGGCCGGAATAACGCCACTAAGTATACCCACCCCTTTTGCTCCAAAAAGAAAACTTCTTGAAAATGTGGTCGTTGCCAGGAAAGTGTTGTATTTTAGGACTTGTTTTTTTTTGCACATTGAAATAAAGAGATTGATAAGCTTTTATATCCTGATTTCATCCCGTTTCTGTTCCCTCTCTCCTGCTTCTATCTTTTCTGCTGTTCTTATGCCTCCACCTCCTCTTCCTTTTTGTTCCATACAAGATTACTTTTTCCTGTCTATTTTCTCTGGATCTCTTGAAGTGAATCTGCTTCTAAAATATTCTGAAAATAATTTATTCTGAAATTAATTTATCTATAATTTTGAATTCTATCCTTGAATCTAGTTCTTGATGCTGGCACAAAAGATCTCCAAATTCCTGTTTTAAAGAAATAGGGATAGGTGGAAGAGTTATCAAAAATAATGGCAAAAGAATGCCACTGTTCTCTATCAGGAAGGGGGCTGCGGCAGAGCAGCAGTCCCTTAAAATGACAATTTAAAGGGACAACTCGCATTGGGTTTTTTTGTAAGAAAAGGAACCACAACTGTCGTAGCGTGACCGCACTAACTTCAAAGCATGCCGAAAGCTGAATCATTATAATTTAGTCCCATGACAAACGCATGTGAGATCACTCTCAGCGTGCACAATTGAGATGTCCGGTGTCCCTTCCCTGAAAAAAAAATACAAGTGCTCTATTATTAGAAAAGGGCAGCAGCCGCCTCTGACAGAGCTGGGAGGGGAGCCCTGGCAGGACTAGAAAGGTAGTGTCTGGAGCTGAACACATTTGCTGGCTCATCAGCGAGCCTGGCCAGGACTTGCACAGCTTTGTGGACTAGCTGCTGCCTTAAGGGACAAACTCCATAAAGTTGCAACAACAAAGCTGTTCTGTGCTTATTTAAGCAAAACTCTTCCTCTGGGGCCGAGAGCCTGAGAGCTCCCCATGGAAAACTTATTTACATAATTGAGTGATACATCGCTCAGTTATGGGAACATTTCTCAGGACTGGTAGCTAGTCTAAATCTGTGAGCCCACTGTGGTTTTGTAGCTTCTTCCCTGTTATGGGCAGAGAAAAATTTAAATGGATAAACCCAATTAAAAGTGCCTATTTTTCTTACTGCTGAAGAAGAAACCGTAGCAAGATGAGCTGTAATCTTTCATCCAGATGGTGGAGAAGTTTGTGACTATTTTTAGCTCTTGGACCACAGACCATAGACTTACAGTCCCACCCACTCCTCTCTCTCTGAAAAACAAATTAAAAAAAAATCGTTCTGTCTTCCAGTCAACAAGGTCAGTTTTGGTCATCGAAGCAGCACAAGTCTATGAGGCAGCTCAAGTCCAGTCGATTAGAGAGCTGGGGAATCAATGGAAAAACTTTCAATATCAAGAGGTATGGAATAGAAAGCCAATGTATTCATTAAAGCATAGGACTCAGACCGTATAGGAAACTTCTCTGGATGTCTGTGCTATACATCCCTTATGTGGCACTGGGGATTCTAACACATCTGTATGAGATCTATGGCAAAGGAATTGCATGGGGTAAGAGAACAGTCGTGGCAGTCCATCAGCAGCAATATTCTGCAGAAATGCAATTCTAGCAAAAGGATAGGAACAGACCCTTCCCCCCGCCGCCCTTTGCAGGAACAAAGTTTTAACAAAATTCTCTTGCATGACTACAGTGGAAACCTGGAGAGCTGTGATTCAAACGCAGGCTCAGAGACGTAGTTCACAAATAAGAGCGCTGCAGCCCTCAGTGCTCTAACAGCAAAGCGTGTCTGACCACAGCAGGAGCAAGGGCTAATGCTGCACAGTGCAACAAGCCTGCACCAGCTGCCCTCTTCTGCACAGAGAGATTTTTAGGCTGGAGTCCCTTTGGTGGAAACCCTCAATAGCTCCAAAATGCTGAAGGACTTACATAGACCCTCCGTGGGGCTCTACGGACCTTGCTGAAAATGCTTTCCTGCGGAAGCAGATTTCTTCTTGTACTTCAGGACAAACACAGAGGACAACAAGCCCTGAACGAAGCCATTAGCATTCAGCGCTGGGCCCTTCTGCTGCTCTGGAGATCAGAGGGGAAGATCATGTACCCTTCTTCTTGCTGATGCCTTGTTTCCAGCAGGGATATGGCCGTTGATAAATTACTCAATATCATTGCCCAAACCCCACGCTGTATCTCTCTGCTCCAAGCTCCTTCTCTCCCTGTGACCATGCAGCCCCTGGGACAGGGTGCAGGAGAGCTGGTGAAACGATCAGATTACCGCAAGATGGGGGAGAACAGGTGGAATTGTAAACAGCAGCAGACACAAGAGAGGAGACGTAAAGCCATGAACAAGTAGCTTTTGTTTCCAGCCACTAGCAGTGTCAAGTTATTCTGGCAAGACCAAAATTACAGCTAAGGCTGACTGTGTCTCCATTATTACTGGAGAAAAGAGGAATTGGCACCAGCAGCCTGCAAGCACTCCTGTGAGGCGACCAAGGGTCGGTGAGTGACAGATTTTACCTGCAGTCATGGAGAACACCAAATGCAACGTGAAGGCAGGAGAGCAAAGGAATCCATTCACAAAAAAGCAGCAGGCGTTTAGCGAGGAAGAAGCAGTTATCCCTGGAGAACACAATCAAATATAGAGAGATGAAGAGCAGGGCTGAAAAAAATAAAAAAAAATTAAGAAGGAAAAGAGACTGAAAGGGGGGGACGACATGGAGTGAGGAATAAAAACACTTCAAAATCCAAAGTGTCTGTTCATCCAGAAAGAGTGTACATCATCTCTTCTCCGTACGTACCCAGCTCTCGCTTGGCAAGTACAACTATGTAACTCCCCTCTGTCCTTGGCAAGTCACTTTATTTTGCTGAGTCTCCGTCTGCTACCTGGAGACGGCTGCTGGCGTGCTGCTTTTATCATGTGCTTTGATCTGCCTGGTCAGGCTGCAAACTTTTAAGCCCAGGGACACCCACACTCTCATTCTGCTCATGAACCATGTCAGCTGGGGGTCCTCTGAGAGGGGGGGAGCCCCCAGGAGCTACCAAGGTGGCGTGTATGTTGGTCTGGATGTTCTGGTTCTCTTTCGCAGCAGCAAATCCAGCAGCTGCAGCAGTGGGATGCTGCTGAGGCTGGGGATCCTCTGAAGCTGTTAACACCAAAGCAGAGAAGAAAATATGTTTAGAGATAAATGAACTTTCATCTTCACAAGTTCTTAGCAGGAAAGGAAGGATGAAGAAGAAGATCAACAGCAACTGTAGTGGATGAGGTAGATCTTCCAAGGACATACACATCTAGACCCAGAAGAATGTTTGGGGTACCAAAACCTAACTTTGTGCTGCTCCCAGAGCAGACCTCTGAACTGAGTTTTGCACAGGCCCTGGTGAGCAAAATAGCTCTCTGTAATTCTTTTCTTTAGGGCAATGTGAGGAGGCGGTTAGAATCATTTTTCCCAGAGAAGGAAGCCGAGACACAAGGAGGAGGAAAGCTGACTAGGCCAAAGATGCAGCCTGATCCAGGTACAAGTTTGCCCAAGCTGCTGCTATTCTCTCACGCAAAGGAGGGAATCATGCTCTTCAGGGTCAGGCACTCACAACCCAAACTGCCTTTAGCTGGTTCATCAGCAACAAGAACTGCAATGTCATCAGTACTGCTAATCTTTTCTGAAAGGTATGATTTGAAGGGACAGGTAAAATATTTTCTAAAATCAACTGAGTGCTTTAAGAAAGGAAAAAAAAAATAAGACCTGGGACATACAAATTTTCAACCAGGTCAGAGACAGAAACAGCTAACGCTTCTACATCAGCTGAGAGAGGACGAAGTGCAATCCTGCTAAGAGATAGTTGTGTTATGGTATTTAATTTAACAATTTCAAAAAGAGGTGTTTCATTCAGTCCATGGTTTTATTCTGCAGCAATGCTATGAGCGTAGGCATTGCCAAGCTTGTCCTGATTTCCCTGTAAAGTTGTGGCTTAGAGATTAGAGATGGAGAGCTTGGAAAAGGAGGGCTGCTCGTTGAAAACTGTTCTTTCACCAGATTCTGGGTGTTACTGATCTCTATTGTACTGATTGTTTGGTTTCACCTGCCTCTTAGCAGAAGATTGTTATCTACTCTGGAAGCAGATGTAGATATATAAACAGAATCAGAGCTTTCAAAAAAAGTGTTCTTAATTTTTTTTTCTGGTATACAAGCTGAAAAATACAGATACATTTCTGAATTTTAGTGCAAGTCAGCTGATTCAGAACTGGACACAAGCTTTAATTAGAACATTTAATCTTCAAACACACCGTTGTATCAATGTCATATCATTATCCTAGGATATTTCCCAGAATGACATGTTTCTGAAGTTATGCATATGTATATATACATATACGTGCTTTCTTCTTAGAAGGGGTTCACTATCTACATAGTATATACATGAGAGGAAAAGCACTCATTAAAGAAGATGGAAATGATTAAAAATGAGTGGAAAATGAGGATGTCATTGCTAGAGCTCCACTGCTTAAAGCCAAGCTGGAAAAGGGATATCGATTTCCAGGTAATGCTAATGTTGGAGAAGAGAATGTCGTACAAGAAAGGACTCTGGGGGGCAGCAGCAGTGGGTAGGGTGTCGGAAAAGCAATGGGTTTACCTCTTCCAAAACCTCTCAACCTAAGTCACAATTGTTTTGGTGCCTGTAACAGTTTCTGCAGTCAGGAGAGGAATGAACAACCTACTCGCTGTTCACTTCCCCTGAAGGTACCGGTGCAAACAACTCGTTTTAATGTGGTTTCGCCTACAAATACATAACCTTGGACCAGCTTGTTACATACACAACGTTACTCCCACAGAGAGATGTTGTGATACCGACATGCTAATTCTGGTGTCCTGCCAGGGATCTACTGAATGCATTTTTCAGGAAAATAAAGGAAGAGGTAATTGCACAATGTGCAAAGGCTTTTGTAATTTTCTTTAAAGGCTGAAGAATCCCCAGGGTTTTATTTAAGCAGGGAGACAATGGGCAAAGCCATTTGAAATGCAGAGAGGTATCGGTGCAGAATGGGAAATGAACTAACGGTATCTATAGGTCAGTGAAGGTTGCAACAGAGAAGAAAAAAAAAAAAAGAAAACCTAGATAATTATCCTTTCTTTCCTAATTAACCCTTGCTTTGAGTTTCTGCCCAGCTTTCCAGCCCTGAGGGAGAATGTGCTTGCAAGACAGATGCCAGGTGATCCAGTTCAAGGTGTCCCATCGCTTGTGAAGCACAAGCAAATTGCCTGAACTTGAGAATAAGTTGGCAACTACAACAAAATTTGCTGTCACGTGTTATTTTTACATCAAGGGAACGAGATATGTGGCCACAAAGGAAACCCCACCTGCACACTCCACTTCTCAGGCCGAGGACACTTTTTTTTTTCTCTTAAAAGGCGCCACTCCCCTACGTAAGATAATTTTAACAGGCTTTCAGAAAGTCAAGCTGCCCTCTGCAAGCCTGTGCAAACTCTCTACTGAGTAATAGTGAAACTTAAGTTTAGAAGTTAGCTTTTGCTGGTGTTCATAAAAAGATGACCTGTAGAACTGTGCTTTTCTATGCTTTTTAACTGACCTCTATTTTTCTCTTTCCTTTAAGCGATCCTATCTAGCAAAATCACCAAGTTTTTAACTTACATGGAAGAGAAATTCTTGTATGGCATTCTCCAAAAAACAGCAAAGCTTTCTCCAGAAAGAGTAACAGGCATATGTGACTCATACTTTACCAAATCCATGTTAGGGAGGAACCAGCTATCCTGCAGGAAAGGAGCAGTCATAGGCTGATATAATCCCAGTCAGTGCATAAAATCTTCCAGCACTACCAGAGGCAGATTCTGAATAGACAGAAAAAGAGGTTTTCAGGTTGTACCCAGCCCCTGCCTTCATAGCACAGAAATAATTGTTACATGTCACAGAACATCAGAAAGGATAGCTTGAACAGGACATGAAGCAGTTAACGTCACAAACTTTTTATGGCTCTCTTCTTCACAATCATTCTTCCCAGCCAAAGCCTCCTGGAAAAATTTAAATTTCTTTACCATAGCTCAGACATGAATTCTACAGAGCAGAAAGAATGATGGGAAAATTAATTACACACATTAGACTAAAGCTTTTCCCTGCACAAGGAAGATGTGTTACATCCACAGCAGCAGAAGAGCAAGCAATTGATCACTGTGCGTCAGAGGACAGGATGGGGCTGCTGAATTAGGATTGAGCTGGAGTGCTCCTTCTCCTGCTAGGAAGCAAAGCTGCATTTCACAGATGTCATTTACAATGAGAGACAAGATTTGTATTCATCTGCAGGTCAGGTCTTCAATGAGATTCACTTTCCTGGTCTATAAGTCACAATGAAATGACGAGAGCTCTCCAGCAGACAGTATATTAGCTCCCCAGCCACGGGCCTTCCAAACGCCAAATGCAAAGTGCACGGCAAAGCACCCTCTTGCTTTCCCTTGTCATCACGGATTGACCTGGGATATGGCACATACTGTCACCCACAGAGCCATGAAAAGTGCGGAACCTGTGACTGGAAAGAGCTGCTGCAGAGCTGGGATGCTGCCAGAGGGTCTGCGTCTTTGAAGAGAAAAGTGCTCCACTTGCCTGCAATCTTCACTAGGAAAATGATGTTATTCAAAATGCCATCCAAGGGAAGGCCTTTCCTAAGACTAAGGCCTTCTTTGCAAATAAGAGTTTGTTGCAAAATAAAATGAGATAAAAACCATAAAAAGCAAAACCACGTGACTGTGGTTTTATGACCTAGCACAGGACTTTGTCTTAGAGAGCTGGTAGTTCTCCTAGTGCTCCAGACTGATTATTTTAAGCAAAGATACAAAATAATGAAATAGGAAGCTGAATTCAAGTTGCACCTTAATCTTCCTAATTTTTGAGTGATTTAGCAACATCCTTTAATGCTGTGTTTAGGGGCTCTGATTGAGTATCTAAGTGTCATGCCTGTTTGCTGAATCCAAGTGTTGTCTCTAATCCATACTTAGCCTGCAACAACCTTAATAATAGCACTCACATAATTGGCTGCGCACCTTCACAGAGGCATCACATCATCCATTTTGGAGGTGTCACCCAGCGTCACACAGTCCAACCCACTCCTTTGCAACACCCCTGGGTGTCTGGGCCATCAGGAGCCAACAGTGTTGCCTGACATTCTCCCCAAAAAGTCAAGAATTTTCACAGGCTCAGATGCTCAGCAGCTTCATAATCTTCTCCTGGGTCTGTCACACAAGTACCAATGTCTGACCAGAGAAGGGAGCAGGACTAGACAATTCGGGGCAGGCAAAAGAGCAGCCCTAAATAAGACTATTTTAAGGTTTTTCCTTAGAAAGTTCTGCATCTTTCCTTTTCAGTCTTTTGTGATGTATCCTGAAGCTCCTAGGTGTGACTGGCTCATGGAAAAGGACAGCCAGGTTACCTAAAATGTTCTGAAAATGGCTTTTAAGTCATTCACAAACATTTAATATTGTAACTAATGACAACGGCCGCATTCAAAAGGAGCTTTATGCACTATTCCAAAAAGCAAAGTAAGGAGACAGAAAAATTAATCAGGTTAATTTTTAAATAACTTTTTTTTTTTTTTGGCCATAGCTGTTTGCTCCTGCGCTCCAACGCTTATTTCTAGTGTTGGCTGAAAGAAGAAGTGCAGAAATACATACAAAATAAGCTACTATTCCTAGCCAAGCCAAAAATATCTAGAAACCCAAGCTTACCAAGCAACACTGTTCTCAGTAAGTTCAGAGGAAGATTAAAAGCTGAATCCTCTGAAGATTCAGCTTTTGGGAACCTTACTCAAGTGAAACCTCCAAGCCTAACAGAGTTTACTCGTTATCAGATATTCTGCTCAAAACCATGTCAGTGGTGAAACTTCATGAAAAGATGACCCAAGATCCACCTTGCGTAGAAAAATACCTAGCACTGCAAATATTCCTCTCCAGACCAAAATATTAATTGCTTTAAATGTAAGTAATTAATAGAGCTCGTGTAGTTTTTCCACAGCTAACAGAATTGTAGAAATAAAGTAAAATCTTAAAGTCAGGTTTTGTTTTCCTTATTTTGGTAACCATGGGTATGAGATCTCTCAGACACTTTGGGAAATAATCCAGACTTCTTTCACCTACAGGAATAAAAATAATTAATGGAACACCTGGGGAAAGGATAACAACAACAACAGTAATGGCCTTTCCAATGTTGTACCTTTTTAAAAGCAAGAAATCCTAAAGCTCTGAAGTATTCTCAGGTTTCCTTTTGCCTTCCCTCCCCCCCCATTTGTGTCTTTTAAACTTAATTATATCAAAAATTATAATTTCAGCAGGTAGGGCAGTCTGCCTACCTCTAAAGCTTGTTAATCAAGTGAGCTTTTTTTCCCTTGAGGTACAGGAGGTCCCTTCTTCAGTTTCAGTCTTATTTGACGTCTTTTAGTTCACCCGCAGAGGCCTTCTGCAAAAGAAAACTAAACGTGTCCAAGCAAAGAATCTAGCTTAGGATAAATAAGGTTCCTATGGTACCTCTGAGATGTTCTCTTTGTGTTTTAAAGAGGGCTCTCTAAAGATGAAAGGGGTATATCTCATAATTGCTGAAACAGAGGACTTTGATTTCAGAGCCATCGGACAATGAATATCACAGAATTAACTATTCATTATGAGGATATAGGGAACAGCTCTGTAAATGATGAAATAACTTCTCAAAATACCAACTAAGAACACTGAAAAAAACCCATTCTCTTACACAGATCCACCACTGACTTACAGGTCTGCTGTCAAAGGCCAAAATGCTCTCTGCTCACTGAAGACTGTACCTGTGCACCTAGGGTCTCATAGCCATTTTCCCCGAGTTATGGAAAATGGGTTTCCCATTTTTTTCTTTTCCTCTCCTTTTTTTTCCCCTGTCTCTCCATTGATCCTCATCTACTTTTTCATCCTCAGAATGAAGAAATCTGCTATAAAAATGACAGAGAGCGCTAGAGGATTCGGATCCTTCGCTGTGTATCATGTGTGGCATGGAACAAGTACACTAAAAAGCTGCGTTTTATCACATCAAGAGATTACAGTTGTCACAGGCAAGTACAGCAAAGATGATCATTATTCTAGGAAAGAATATGTTATAGCAGCGACACTGTTAGGTGTCGAAACAAGTGTTTGAGGTGTTATAAGTTGACAAGCAAGGTGAGAAGATGCTTCAAATTAAGTACAGTTAAAAGTATTGCAGAGTCAAAGCTTTACTGTGTCTCCAGGCAATCCTAGAGCTGTAATTATTTGTACTTCTATTTTGCAACTCAATAAAAACCTAGTAATTACAGGAAAAAGGGCGTGGATTTGCTTGCAACACAATGAGGTTAAGAATTAACTGATATTTTGTTGCAAGTGCAGGAGAAATTAGATTTCTGGTTGTTTACAGCTCATCTTTTTCTCCCTAATAATGTCGGAATAGATCAAGGAAGCCACTTTTATAGTTGATATTGGAGTTGATACTGAATTTGTATTGGAGCCCGTTGAGGATACAATATGTATTCGTAACCAAGGTTGCTCTTCAGATTTTTATATTGCCTTATTATTTTAGAAACAAAATATCCAGAAACCTTCTGGATTGCTTGTACCCCACTGTCTTGTCCTTCCAGCAGACATTGGAAGGGTTGAAGCCTCCCATGAGGACCAGGGTCTCGATCATGAGGTTTCCTCCAGTTGCCTGAGGAAGGACTCACCTATTTCTTCTGATGAGATGGGATGCAGCAGACACTCACCACAACATTGGCCGTGTTGATCTCTAATTCTGACCCACGAGCTCTTGACTGGCTCATCATCCGTTCTATGGTATAGCTCTCGTTCCCCTGTGCTCTCAAATAAAAGGCAACTCCCTGCCTCACTGTGCTGGTCTGTACTTCCTAAAAAGCCAATATCCATCCGTTGCAGCGCATCCCTGTGATCCCAGTGAGATCATACCTCTGCAACTACTTGCAGACATCTGCTTCCTCTTGTTCTCTCCCCGTGCTGCCTAGAGTTCCTCTGGAGTTACTGGGTTTGATTCGCAGCACTAATACCTCTGCAAATAATTTGCAGCCCCAGTCTCTGAAACGTGTGTACTGTACGTTTGCTCTTCTGGAAGTATCTGGGTAACTAACACTGAAATAGAGTGGCCACATGCATCTTCCCATGCACTGTGGAAGATAGAGCTTTGCAAGGAGGAGGGATGTAATCTCTAGTGGATGTATTTGACTATCAAAGCTGTTGAAGTAAATCTTGATATACCAGATCTTTTGCTGTTTTTGCAATTTTTTTGGTTGATGGTTTTTTTTTCCTCAGGGTGGTGGCTGGACTGATACAAAGTGTAGCTTGCTTATTGTAGCTGTTCACTCTCGCACCATTTTTCTAGTATAGCACACTAGTGGTCCTGGTATTGTAGACATGTCCCGTGGCTAAAATTATCATCTGGTTTCATGTTTGAAAAATTTAAAGTTTACATGCAGAGCATGAGGGTTTTCTTCTACTTGCTCATCATGTTTTACAAATAAAAAGACTACAATATTACTGGATTTGTGCCTTAAGCTCAAATGAATCATAGAAGATAAATTATCCTGAAAGTATTTTTTGGAAGTCAGGGAACAATATCCTCATAGCAGAGAGAAAAAAGCCTATTACAACCCAAATGTGTTTACCAAGGGGTACTACAATACCCCAGGCCATGTTATTTCAAATTAATGGGGCCTGTAAACACACTTTTCTTGGTATAACTGATTTGTATCTGCTGAAGTCATACACAGCTGTGAAGCATCACCAGAACTGCTACTCTGCAGAGACATCTCTGATTAAGAAGCTTCAGAATTTTCATAATTTCAATTAACTAAAATGAATGGGATAAATCTCTAAAGCCAGTTGGCAAGCGGTTTGTTTTGTATAAATCCTATTTTCTTGGGAGGAAAGATCCATTAATCAGGAATGCTATGAATGAAGGAAACCAAAACTATTAAAAAAAAAAAAGTAGCCCTACCTAAACTTGTATAATTACAGAAGCACAACCTTAGTACTGTGGACGCAGTTAAATTTGAAACTAGTGAAAAGGGGCTAGTGATGGCAGACATTGTTTCTAAGTGGGAGTGGAAATAAATCATACTGCTGTAAGCTATTTTCACACTGGAGGACCAAAACAGCAAGTGTGGACAAAAATAAATACAAACACACACGTATATATAGGAAAAGTGTTACCCTTTTAACTGAATTAATTACACTATCGTGTAACCTGTGCCTACGTAAGGCATCAGAACTGGACTTAGATCAATTGAACAGCTTTGTGAGTTTGACACTGTTCAACTTCCAGCCAGTTTTTTATAATTTTCAGGCTGTTTGCGATCTCTTTTTCACAGACTGAGCTATCACAGTGACTCAGTAGGATTCTGCAGAGTTGTCAGTGTTAGGATCAATACAAAGAGTTGCAGGTGGCATGTCCTTGAAAAAAAAGAGGGAAAAAAAACCCCTGTAACTTTTTTTATAATTTTCTTTTTAGACTTTCAAGCCTTTGTTATCTTTCTTATCAAAGTCCATTATTTTTCAATAACCTGTACAGAGAGGCTGCCTTCAATGGGCACAGTATCTGATGAAAACACCTATGAAGTATGCTGAATGATTCCGTTTCAGAGGACACCAAATCCAAATTCATGCTTTAAATTGCCCAGAAAGACAACCTAACTTATCATTCTAAATACAACTAAAAATGTTTAAATCCATGGAAATGGCATAAATATGTATGTCTTTTATGCAATTTTTTTGTATTTTGATAATTTTTTTAGATATACTTATCTGTATTAAATGTATACACCCTCAAGTAGATGAAGGCCTAAGAGGAGTTTGCAAAAAATGATCTAGACCTCACCTTATCCCAGAGGTTTACATGAGTAATTTCTGACAAAAAAAAAAAATCCCCCATTTCTGGTTTTAAAAGCATTTAGCAATGGAGACTCCATAGACTTTCTCAGAAATCAGTTTCAGAACTTCACTATTTCTTGACGTCTGAGTCCTCACTATAATTTATACCCATTTTATCTTGCCCACCACAGTCACAGAGAAAGACAGCTTCCTTTCCTCTTTGCAAGAGTGTTTTACCTATTGGAAGGTCCGTTATTGCATCTGTTTTCTGGACCTTTGATCATTCTTGATGCTCTCCTCCGTTTGCGTGAAGAACGTTCAGACTTTACCTTACTGTAATTCAGGACTTTTGATGTCTCAGAGCTATTTGGAGTAGCAGTGGATGTAAAACATTAGTTTGCTATAGCCTTTCTACCTGTTGGCATTGTATCACAGAAGAAGAGATGCCAGTCTTTGGCCGGGGCGCTTCTGGACTCCACCATAATACATCACATAGATTTGGTAGCAGCAAGCTCCAGTGGAGCTTCAGACGGATAATTTGGAGATATGAATTTTTCTTCTGTTTCTCTCCTTGACCACAAAGCTTTTATCTCAAAGTGTCTGCTTCCTCTCTAAAACCTCCCACATGCAAAATGGTGCACAAGAACCAGGCATTGCTAATTATATATTTCAGCTGTTTGCCCATACTATCATTGTAGTGGTGAACTCTATAATAAAGATTACTCACCATTCAAAGTGTTTGTTCAAGTTCTAAGGGAGTGTCTAGTGTATTCACAGAATGAGGATAAATAATTGAAGTACAAGACAGTCTAATGGCTCATCACAGGCTGTTTGAACTGTCAGGCTGCTGGCAAACCTTGGATTTCCAAAAAATATTGTAGAGGCATAAATTGACTCCATTCCTGGGCTTGCATTATTAACGATCTGTCCAAACTTAGTGTAGATGGAGACGAAGTTTGGTATTGAAGTTGCCTTAACAGTAGCTGGTAATTTGTTGTTTGTTACAAGAGGCAAGGGCAGGGAATCAATTAATTCATTCAGAAAAGGAATCGATTAGTCCCCTAAGCATATGTTTACCCTTGTAAAGAGCGGTTTATAGAGTAGAATGCTTCACAAGGACTTTGGGGTAAAATAGAACTTCTGGTTGGATTTTAATTGCCTCTCTATTTACGTGTTTGGGATGTTTGCATCTTCTGTTTCCTTTGAGGTTAGAGTCCAGAGCTCTGAAGGACTATAAAGTTACAAGATAATTACTGATTGTTAAGGGACTATGCTTTCTAAAAAAATTGCCCATACTGTTTCTCTCTATTGCCCAGCACCCCTGTATCCAATTGATTTTAAGTAAACTTCCAGATAGAAAGTGTTTAAACTTTCTAAAGACTTTTTACAGCCTCCTTCACAAGCAGATATTGAAGAAACCTGGCAGGGAAAAGTCATGTCACAGTTTAAAATCTGACCAAGAGAGAATTAGACATAAATAGCTATTTCTCACTGTTGACAGAGGTTAATACTAGAGTGACCTAAGGACCAGCCTTAGGACTAGAGTGAGGACATTCAACTGGCGTGTTAGTGAACTGAAAGGGAAGGTGAAGAGCAAGGATACTATATCCCTTTGATTATTCTACATTCTTGTGGCCAGGGAGGATTGCAAGAAACTTTGGAAAGACCTAGCAAGGCTGGGAATGTGCCAGATGCAATGAATCCGCAGATAGCTATGTAGAATTTCTGTCACTGACGTAAATTAAGAAAGAAAAATTTGCTGCTTCTCCCTAAGAACAGCTAAAATATTGTCTCAGGCTTATCATATTTTAATTATTGATGTTAGGCTACATTTCATGCTGTTTCAGGACCAGGTGAGCTTTAGTGCTAATGCAGGAAGAGAGGCTGGGGCCCAGCTCAAGACAGGAGGGAAAAAAAAAAAAATCTGCCTTTTCAGCAGCTTCTGCTACTTTAACTCTTCCATCAAACTGCAGCAACAAATGATTTGTCCGAAGATCAAAGAAAGTCTGTCACGCAAGGAAATCAGCTCTCCTCAATCCAGAGACAGGCACTTAATTGGAAAGCAATGGACAGCAGTAATCTACTGTGTCTTTCTGTACACTGTAATTCTCCTCCTACTGCTGCAATGACAGCAACACTTGTAAAAGCCACCACCGCTTACACCACTGTATCTCATACCAGTTGCATAAGAATCCTTTACGCCAGACCCCTTTGAATAGAGATTTTCTTCCTCCTCCGCTGCAGTTCACAGAAGCTCATCAAGCAAGGTCTGCGAGATTATACACTAAAAAGGTGTCTGTAGCAGTGCTTAAAGCAAACTTAGAGGTGACAGCTGTGAAAAATGAAGTCATTTGCAGCCAGCCTACACAGGCCCTCCTGCCACTGCAAGGTGGAAGAGGGGGAGCTGCCTCAAGGACAAGACCCAAAGCTTTGTCCCACCGGATTAGCTAACCTTCAGCCAAATAGATTCGTACTTCCCAACATCGAGTGGGATTGCTTATTACAAAAGAGTTTAGCACTTGTTTATTTATGTTGAAATATACATTTATCT
Source organism: Rhinoptilus africanus (assembly GCA_013400135.1). Taxonomy (NCBI): domain Eukaryota; kingdom Metazoa; phylum Chordata; class Aves; order Charadriiformes; family Glareolidae; genus Rhinoptilus; species Rhinoptilus africanus. Next base: position 267,942 of record VXBO01005782.1, read on the forward strand.
CTGTTATTCCTGCATTAAGGATTACTAGACTGGCTGACTGGTTCTCAAACTTTTCTGAGTCTACATTTAAACAGGAGAAAGTTTCACAACTTCCAACCAGCTATAAATAAATAAATGGAACTTAGTTATTCCCAATGAGAAGAGAGACAGAGCCTGAAAATGCAGAAAGCCTGTAGAAAGAAGTGCTTGGTAGTTGTTATTCACTTATACACTGTCGATTTTAAACACACTTTTGCATTCTAGAAGGGCTGCTGTGTTCGTCTATTTCAGGAATAAACATTACAACTGCTTTCCTGTGCTTTTTGCAACACTGTATTTCACAATGCTATTTCAACCCTGCAGAATATAGCGGGTTTACAGTTCAAGATTAAATAACAGCACCATTTAGAAAGCAAATGTTGAGCCAAAGAACTTCAAAGCTGTAACATTCCCTTATTCAGCTTTCATGTATTTAAAATCACAACTAAAATAAAACAAAATGAAATGAAAAAGCATAATTCATTCATTTGAAAATAGGTTCTAATTAATATCCTCAAGTTTAGACTTATTTCTTTTGCTGTCTCCTAAATTACAGCATTAAAAACCCAAACAACTCAAACCTTTTTCGTCTCCTTTTTCACTGCACTGAGCTAATTCCCTTTGGTGCAGAAACTAGTGGACTGTGTAAACCTCATTTATTAGTAAATGCATTGCAACGGACACTCATTGCTTTCCTTTCCTATGGAGTAAAAACGCTTTCTGCTGCCCTGGCCATAAAGATAGCTTTGCTGTAAGAGTCGTGGATATGAATGCTGGCCATATTTTGCCGTTCTGTATTTTTTTTCCCAAGTGTTGCTGCAAGGCACACTTTGCATTACTTTTGCTCTTTATGTTGCCTGATAATTTTCTATGTTCCCTAATAAAAATGAAAAATTTCCTGCTGTGCTCCTCACGTATTACCTTTAGAGATCTCTGCAGCTGTCACTTTCCAATGTATTTTCCTACAAAATTCATAAACAAAGAAATAGTTTGGACGCTTTCCCTAAGCCAGGACGACTATATTTATTTCTGTTCCCCATTCGCACAGGTCTGAGTGAGACCCAGTTTCATTCAGACCTACATTTTTCTTCCTTGATTAGCAGGTACAGTGAATGCAGCTGAATGACTGCAGTCCCAGTACAACCCTCCGTTCTGGAAGGACATTTACTCTTAGTGATGAGTCAACAAGTCATGAAAAAGTGATATTCACCTAGAAATTGCAGCTGCTTTGACAGTACAGCCACAGGCATTGCATGTGATCCCACATGCTCCTTCAGCTTCTTGTCTTGTGTTTGTTGAAAATTCCTCACTGTCACTGGCTCCACTATTTAACCACCTTTTATTTTCCAGCCAAATACCATTTCTAGGCATGCAAGCAGGACAAATTCAGAGTTCTTCAACTTGATAGCAATAACTTCTGTAATACAGCTGCCCAGGGTAACGGTGCTTACACTCGTATTTCCTACTTTTGATCATCTCTTTCCAGAGGGAAATTATAATTGGCAAGGTCAAACCCAATGTTTTCAAGGAGTGACTCATTAAATAACCATGGAACTGAGGGATGCACGGATTTTCTGGGGACTTAGCTTATTTATATGTTGGGGAACCAAAAAAATCAACAACATAGATACTGGTTTTTTTCTTCCCCTCTATATACTACTTAGCTACGTTGTATCAGCCTGAGTTCATTCACTGCAGAAACAACTTGTTGCAGGAACCCTCCAAGCTCAACTTTAGCTTTACAAAAGCAAACCACTGTAGATAAAAACAGTGAAACTATTTAATACTCTAATAACATCCCTTAATATTTCTGAAGAAAAGGAAGCACTACATCTCACATAAGTAGAATTAAAAAAAAAAAATCAAAGTTTTTGAGAAGACCTGGACTCCTGTAGGCACTTGGCCTGGCTATCCATTGAAACAATGCCACGTGGAAATATTTGCTTGAAGACACAATGGAAAATAGAGAGCAAATTGCTAATGCACAAACCTTTGAGGTCTAATATCTCATGTTTGTCTGGTGTAGCCACGTAATGTTTGGGGAAATGGTTTTAAGATGCTACCAGTACTGCCATAGGTATGGAGAGAACTAGACCTTCTGTGCAATGTTGTATCAAAGCACAGATAAGAATTTGAGTAAATTGCAGTTCTCAGCTCGGTGGACAAGCCATTAATCTTCCAGCTATCTCAGGCAAGAGCACAGAGCCCATTTTTGCTGTTTTTTGTTGTTGTTGTTGTTGTGGGTTTTTTTTTGTTTGTAGTTAGTTTTTGTTTTGTCTTTTTGTTGTTTGGTTGCTTTTGGATTTTGTTTGTTTTTGAGTGTTTGGGAGGGTTTTTTGTTTGGTTGGGGTTTTTTTTAGCTTTTCCAGGAGAAGTTCTAGTTGGGCCTTTGCAAAGGCAGTAGAAGATTCCCATGACTATTTCCATGCCTGCTGATGAGCTGCCACTCAAAGCCAAGTACATTCATTTAACTCCTCATGTGTTTGCCACAAATTGCCCTGAATTATTCAATTCTCAAGAAGAAATTCTCATACATTAGGTATCAGTTGTGATAACAAAGATGTCTGAATTCAGCTGGTGGAAAAATTTCTTCAGTTCTTGTTGTTAAATTAACCCTGCCAAAGGTATACTGATGAAGGTATCAATTTTTAATTACAAAACTGTATCAAAGTCCATGGATCAGGGAAATTCCTACCTCTTACTACCTGGTGATCAATGATCCATGAGTAAGATAAATTGCTCTCTCTCTCTGGAAGAAAGCAAACTAACTCAAAATAAAAAAAAAAAGGAATCAACTTCTATGCTAGCTGTTCCTCTGCCTATTTACATATACAGAAGTTTCCCCCTGGCTACAAGGGATTGTTCTATTTTAATAAAAGAGCATACAAAGTACAGATCACAGCGTTAAAACAGAGAAGAGACAGAATAACCACTTCATCTACTGTTATAGGTAGATGAATTTGTGAACGCAAGGAAAGAGCCGCCTGAGTTTCTCATTATGACAAAAGAAAGCCTGGAAAAACCCTAACTGTCAACAACACATTAAGAAGTGACAATGTCTCTTACTATTAACCTGTCAAAAAAATAGATTTAGTGTAATTTCAAAACCTCTGTAAAACAAGCTTTCTGGTTTTATTTAGACAAATACCTTAACAGGTTCACTCCCTTCCTAGCTATTAGCCTTTATATATATCAGCTGCTCTTACACTGAATAAAACTTGAAAAGAAACTTGCTGCCCTCTCACTCATGTGTCCACAGAGAGTATCGTTGCTTTTCTTAACACAACTGCTGCCAGGAATGACAAAGGCAGCTTTAGCCTGCTCGTCTCAGCCCTCGGCTTTTTAACAGCAGAACACGGAAGATTTGAACAAATATTCCAAATCCTCAGTAAACGGATGAGACAACATGGCTGTTCAGTAGGTGCATATAACTACTGCCTGGCAACGGTTTGAACATTTCCTTGGGAGAGGATCCAGTAGAATATACCGTTCTCTGGAGAAGGTTTACACTAGACAGGTCACGCTCATGTCACCTCTTCTAAATCGTCATTTCCTCACCCCAGTAAACTGTTACTATGTGAAAAGAACAATAATCTGGTTGAAATTTGTTTTAAAAGGTGACAGTTTTCTGTCTACATGGCCATGAAATTATTGATGGGTTTTCACAGCCATCAGTGGGAAAAATGCACTTGGAAGTCCACAGTGTGTCGCAGCTTCTCTCTGCCGGGAGAATGCTTGTGCGTGCAGCAGGCAGCTCCGCGCCGACATGGGCCTCTGCCTCACAGCAAAACTCAAGTCCAATAGAGCAGCACCTCTCAATCAAAATGGCTGAGTAGCAACGGACACCTAAGGTTTTCTAAAAAAAATTAAAAACTAAAAAAAAATCATAGAGCATGTTGCATCTATCATTTTGGAGCAGGAAGGCAATAAACATCGTCTTCAGCCCGAACACACAAAAGTGCCACAGAACATTGCAAGTCAAGACATAAGAAATGACAACAAGTTTCAGTCATTTGGATTATATCTCACAAATGCACACACAAATCTTATTCATAAAAATACCAAATGCTGGTTTGTTGAACACAAAACGTGAATGTAATACCTTTCTTGGCCTTATCAACTCAACAACTGTTGCCCATCACTCTCCCAGTCTGAAGTTCAGATGTTTATGAATTTGGTTTGTAACTGTTATCAAAAAGTGTTTTGTCTCCACTGGCAATCCTGAAGAAATGAGATCAAAATAGAAAACGTTCTATGAAAAACTACTCAATTGCTATGGGATCTTATTTTCATATTCTTCCCTTACCTGCTTTGTTTGTTGGTGCAAAATTCTGCAAAGTCTACCCCAGCTCCTCTCTGGTTTCTAAAGTCTGTCTTTTTACCCTTCTGCATCACAGCTGGTCTTTTAAATCCTGATCTTTACTATACCATTTTGTCTAATTAATGAAAAATAAGATGTCTCTTGTTGAGTCATCCTGCTATTAAAACATCTAACCTTGGAGGCGTGCATTTGCCCAGGTACATTTTTAATTATGCTGTATCACAGTTAACAAGAAAATTGGAGTTGCAAGGCCAACTACACTGTAAAATGCAAGAGGACCACAACATACATCTCTGCCAGCAGTATGATGTATTAACCATCAACAGTTCAGTATGTACATTAAGTACCTTGCAAGTTTAAGAAAATTATATTGTTCCAAAGGCTGACACAAAATAGTCATTTACATTCTTCCTACCAACCTGTAGCAGTATAAAAGAAGCAGTCAAAAAGGTGTCAAGAACTCAAACACGAGTTAAAAGACCCGTGTTACATCCACGTTACTTCAGGGTAGCACCAAGGATCCCTGTGGCACCACTGATATTACTGTATTTTGCAACCCCTTTGTCTTCCAGTAGCTTTCAGGAAAAAAACCCAAAACACCAAAAACAAAAACCAAGGAGAGAGAAAGTCATATAATTCCAATCCTACAACTATTCAGTGTACACCTGATGTGAAGAAAAGTAGTAAGGAGATAAAGCATCTGATAAAAAAAAAAAAGAAATAGGACATTCATTTATAACATTTAATAACAACCCATACATTTATAACAATCTATAACATTTAAAGTGGAGAACAAGCCTGCAGTAGTAAGATGGGAAAAAGTCTTTACTTAATTTTTCCTCTTGTGATTTTAATTGCTCCTTTATTGTTACAGATGACACACAGCCTTAGATGGAGTATTTTCTAGAAACAGCTACAAACAAGCTCTCTGCCTACTTTCTAGGCACCTGTTGAAAAGGGAAAGCTGTGATGAGGGTAAAGCACAGCATTTGAAAGCTGTACATTCAGGAAGGGCAGATAAAGATGAGAGAATGGGAGCACATGTCACAGGTCAGCTCTGGCATATGGAGAACAAATGCAGTTGACAGAACACGACCTTTAGAAACCACTCAGGGAAATGTTGACGTTTACAGTACCTTTCACTCTCTGTACAACTGTAAATCTCACCTCTGACAGTAAAAAAAACCCCAACCTTCCAACCCAACCTCTGAGCTTTGCAAATTGGGAACAAGGGAATCCTCTTTTCCCCTAAAGCAATCATCTGCAAAGTAAATGCTAATTTTTCTTTAATTTTTTTAAATAAAAAAACAACAAATAACCCAGTATATATCCAGCTGTTTATAGTGAGAACACAGCTTTAGCTCCATCTCCTTATTAAGTATACAGGTTATGCAGCTTTATTGCTGCAGGGCAGGTCTTTTTTCTTTCAAGTTATTGTTTAATATGGCTTTGTAAATATTTAATTTATAGCTATCATCAGAAATTTCATTAATTTATAAGCTTGGGTTTTGTTCTTACATTTTAACCCTCTGACACTAGAAATTGATGTACTTCCCATCTGTTTAATATCTCTCTTTAAATAAGCTCTTCTGTGCTTTTGAGAAGGTTATTGACACCAAGTGCAAAACGCACAAAAATCCCTCTAAGGCATGTCAGGTCCTGAGAGATCCCCCCTCAATCAGCTTATAGGTTAAATGCACAAAAAAGAAGGAAAGAAATTAAGTTTTGCTACTGAGAAGTGAAATACAGGTACGTTTGTGCATGGTCACAAACTAAACCCATTGCTGTTGTGTTCATCTCAGTTCTACTGGTATCTCATCACATGCCTCAAACAAAAACTCAAACATTTCCTCCCATATTCTATTTGTGCCTACTATTTAGGATTTACCTGCATATAGATATTGGTATCAGGTGTAGGACTAGGTTTTCATTACGATTTGCCAAAAGTATAGTTCCAAAGTATCCTTCAGTACAACTGTTCTTATGTAAGAGATAAGAACACACAAACATTGGCTACATTTTTCATTTAAAAATAATGAAAAGGATACATTTCTGTTGTAAAAGGTAGTTACAGCCTTGCTTTATGCAAAGGGACAATGAAAGAAAACTAAAAAAAAATCCTGGTTTTAGGAAGCTTCTTAAAGCACATGCAAGACCTCAAAAAACCCCAAGTAAAATATATATAAAATATATTAACCTTACGAGGAACGACTGAGGGAACTGGGGTTGTTTAGGCTGGAGAAGAGGAGGCTGAGGGGAGACCTCATCACCCTCTACAACTCCCTGAAAGGAGGCTGTAGAGAGATGGGGGCTGAGCTCTTCTCCCGGGTGACAAGTGATAGGACAAGAGGAAACGGGTTCAAGTTATGTCAGGGCAGGTTTAGATTGGATATCAGGAAACATTTTTACACTGAAAGGGTTATTAAACATTGGAATAAGCTGCCCAGGGAGGTGATAGATTCACCATCCCTGGAGGTGTTTAAGAAAAGGGTAGATGTGGTACTTAGGGACATGGTTTAGAAGGGGTTTTTGTCAGGGTAGGTTAATGGTTGGACTTGATGATCTTAAAGGTCCCTTCGAACCTCAGTGATTCTATGATTCTATATACAATTAACAAGAATAAATTTGAAAAAGACTTTTCAAAACTAACATTAGAATATTTGCTCTCTCTAGAAGGCTACGATGTTACAACGGCCATAGCTCACCCAGTTTAATGACAAATTACTGTTTAACAGTCTTTAACAACGGCAGCTCCCCTCGCTCTCTGCATGCCAAGAGATAGATACTGGGAAGTCTTCTTCATTGCAGAAACTGAATTAGGTGATAACCACCCCAATTCAGATATCTGTCTTTATCTCTCTTGCAGGGCTATCACCACTCTAAACACAAACCAAGCCGAATCATTCCAGAGAGACGTGCAAATACTCATCTGATTTGGTGGCTGCACTGATAAGTTGGAAGGGGAAAAAAACCCAAAAGCCAAACCCACAAAATTTTGTGTCAACCTGGAACATCTTTCTTAGTTTTCCACTGAAAATAAGTAAAAGACCTGGGTGGTTGGATTTATGTCACAATATGCTGCCACTCTTTAAATAAAAGGCTGTATTTCTTAACTGCATTCAAAAAAAGGAAGAGGAAGTATAACTTCATTTCCATGAAAAGCTGCACGCTTTTCAAGACTTCCCACCTCCAAACACTTTTCGGGCAATGTAGTTAAACATTGATCCAAACTACACAATGGTTTCTTTTACTTTGAAAAAAAGGTTTGGTGAACGAACTGTAGTTTCTTCTGAATGTACTGAGGAATTACTTCCAGTTAGAGGAAAATGATAAACACATATGAAGGAATGCTTCAAAGGTAAATAATTTTATATAGGAAGCAAAAATGAATTTAGTTTAGGCCACAAAGTTATTTTGAGACTGAGTTTTGTATCCTTCAAATTTGTGCTCAGCTTGAGGCTACTGAAAGAAACTTTCCCCTATTAAGTTTGATAGATGAATTGAATCACGCAGCCTGTTGTGGTTTCGGCACACTGTCCCGCCTCTCAGCTTCAACCTCAGTGCACAAGGAAGGCCTCTATTCATAATTTTGAAGTGTTGCAAAATGAAGGTATATTTGTGGAAAACAGGAACTTGCTGAAAAGTACAGTATTAGAGTACTCGTTGTATTCTGTGGTGGCTTGCAGTATTCCCCAAAACCATGACATTTAGGACACAGGAGAATGGAGATATGCACATAGGTGCTTTCCAAATGCAATTTGAAGAGTAAAAAGACATTCCTGGACTTCTCCTATTCAAAGGAACATTAGATCACAATAGCAAGCAATGGTATCTAAACACAACTTTTCTTAGTTTAGAGTTAGAAACATTGTTTTGACTGCTAAGGCAGGGAGAGAGGAGCACTGTCCCAAAGGAAAATGCAAACACTGTATGCTTTTGACGCCTTTCAAGGCACCACATGAAACAAAGTGCTTTCCAAACAACACATCCAGTAAATTTATGGCATAACTTAGTTGAAAGCTGTTCCAAGATGTCAGATTATAAGTAGAACAAAAATATTTTGAGACAACCTTTGAGAATACGCTTTTCTCAAAACAGAGAAGCAATCAAGTGATCCAATTGGAGAAACTCCTTTCTTGAGCCAACTTCATTTTGGAACGGAGCTGAGAAATCCATTTGTTACAAAAGATCAGCCATAAAAAAATCTTGGGAAAAGTGCTTACATGTAGAGATTAATTTGGTTAGCCAGGCACTGGGAAAGCGAGTGGAAGAAATCTGCGTTCTGAACCTTAGCTAGTAGTTACTCCTACGGAAAAGCTACCCATTAAAAACCAAAAACCCAGTAAGATGAACACAGGAACTGAAGGACACACACATCAATTGCCACTGGCCATCACGCAGTTTGAACTCCTTTGGTATTAGTGATGAACATGTCCCAAATTTTTCCAATATTTGCCTGAAAGGTTGTGCATACAGCATTAGAAGTCCCTGTTTTCCAAGTTTAGCACTGAAAAAGAGACAAATTCAAATTTTGAAATATTTTTCCCACATTTAGTTTTCCCACACCTTTCTGTACTTCTTCTTTAAAAGCGTATATTTTAAAATAAGTCTTATGAAACAATTCAAGCAATTGGATCTAAATCTGACAAGCAAAATTATACTAGGAAATTCTAGAAAAGTCACCATAAATATGCAATAAAAATAATAAATGCACATTTTATTTATACTTCAGCTGGGCTTTTTGTAAAAAACTGTTTCAGTTTCTTTGATGAAGTAAAGGACAGAATAAACCGCCTTAGTCTTCACAGGTAATAGGAGGAACATCCCTCTACCTCTTAGAATCTAACACGAGTAAGAGATCTTCAACATTATACATTACCATTTAAGCAGGAAATGCAGACTACAAGAGAAGAGAATCAACAAAAACCTCTTTTAAATGGATGTAATAAAAAAACCAAAACAAAACCAACTTTGTATATTTATTTCTCAAAGCAGCTTCCGTTCCACATTTAAGTCTTAAAAGTGTCTGAAGATTTTAATCACTGTACATGTGAGCTGGACCTTAGATGCCTTCCAGGCAAAGATTAACAAAACACAGGAGCAGAAAGGAAACTGAAACTCCACATTCTCTTATCGCACAATTCAAGTTTATTCCATTCATTCTTGCAACACAAACTTAAAAATACAGTATCATTTAGCATTCTGATGTCTGAACCATGGTAATGATGAACCCAACTGTGTCAAAACAGTTAACAATGGTGAAAAGAGGAAGTCAAATATCAAAATGCACAGAGCACTAATTTTCTTCCATCACTGTGTAGAAAGATGATTGTTTATCCATTTACAAAATATAATTAAGACAAGTTCATTTTGAAATTTTGCATGCAACACTGCAATTGCTTGACCTAGGACACTCCATTCTAACCAGCCTCTTCTACAAAAAAACTCATTGTTATGTTCAAGGATAAAGTTCCATTTAACTATCATACTCCTTTTCCCATTTGCTCCCCCTTAAGAAAATGTAGCAGAGGGTACAAAATCCAAAATATACTTAAGGTTATAACTTATTCAGCACAAATTCCAAATGAAAAGGTTTAAGAACAGAGTGGATTTCCAAGTATATGCGATTCCAGTCTGACAAAGTATTTAAATTCTGTTTATAGAATGTAAAATAATTTACAGTTTGGTATTTTCATCTAGTTAGGATCTACTCAAAGATACAGGCAGCCACCCATTAGTTTTTCCACAATAGAGCTAACAAGAAGGGAACAAATAAACAAGCCTAGTCTCTAGACCATTACAACAGTATAAGCTTTTATTATTACATTTTTGTTTGTTTTTTTTTTTTTTATTCCTGGGCAAAATGACCAATCACCTCTGATTTAGTGCAAAAAGTAAAAATGTATGTCTTCGTTACGAGCCAAACATTAAATGCCATCTTTCAACTATCTCGAAAGGCAGCTTGGGTATATATTACAGCCAAATTAACACTTGTCTCAATTAAGTTTGCTTGCATTTTTTTTTTCCTCAAGTAAAGTAAGAAAAAATAAGGTGTCCACATAATTGTAGAAAAAGGGAGGCAAAATAGCCTCAGTGAACCACCAGAAGAGTTAGTACAAAGATGATGTTTCTTTACTATGATAATGCTCACTTAAGTGAGAGTGGAAGGGAAGGGCAGGAAAGAATACAAAGGAAAAAACCTCAAACCCCAAAAACACTATGGCCAGACAACTTGACACTAATCAACACAAAAAACTTGAATAATCAAGTTTTCCACATAAAAACAGATTGCAGTTTTCTAGACTAGTATTTTAATAGCTAATTATTTAATAGCAGAATATGGAGGCAAATTTATGCCAAAGATGGTTACTTTCATAGCTGAATAGAGTTAAACCTATAGTCTGCGTTCACGCTATTACAATGACATGACAATCCAGCACTGATCAGAGATAAGATTAAAGAGTTCTCTTTAAATAGTCATTAAAAGCATTGTTCACCAAACATGCTTGTTCTTCTATCAGCAGCTCACCAACTGATTTATCACCGATTTCTAACCCTTCTGCTCTTCCTTGCCACCCATCTCCAAGAAGCAAAGAGTAATTGCACTATACAGTTTATGGCCAGAATTGATTGTTTTCTCCATTGCTTTTCTTATGGGATGTCTACATGTACATCAGTTTCTACTCTCCTTTTACAGTTTAAATGCAAGGCTTTTTATAGCTGAAACATTCAGTTATAATATGCAACATGATTCAAGTAAAACTAAGTCTCTATTAAATATGAGTGGTAGTCACCAGGCTACTTCTACATATCATATTTTCAATTTCAACAGTGATATCAAAATAACATCAGCTACTTTTGTTTAAGAACTCAGCATGAGACGTTGTATACATTTGTTTTCTGTATTGTGTATGTTATCAGAAAGTTCAAAATCTATATTCCAAAAAAGAGAAAGATGTATAGTTTGTGGTACACCCTTTTCTGTTATAAAACCTGTTACTCAGTTTTGGGTGAATCCACAGTCTAAAGAAAATTTTCAAGATGAAAGTCAGAAGCTCAGGCATTCCTGAGGACTGTAAGATGTGACAGGAATCCCTACAATATCATTAAACACCTTCCCATGAATTATCAAGACTGTCACAGTACTGACATACTGGTTAATCTTATCCAAAAGTCAATGGTTCATGTGGTATGGTTGCATTGGGAACTTTCAGAACAAGCCCCATGCCTTAATGACATTTAAGAGGTTCATTCAGCCAACACTGAAACACCAATTCAAAGATATGCACAGTTAAAAGGGTTTTTTCCTCCAGTAGTTAGAGCAAGACTTCAACTTGTACATCTTCCTGTTCCTAACACCTGAACTAGAAAGCTTACGTGTACGTTTACCAGAAAAGTTTAGTAACAATATTCACCTGATAGGAATGTCTAAATAATTAGCGTACATTTCCACATTTGACTTGATTATCTTTGTGTGCCAAACAGCCCATAGCTTTCACATGTGTCTATAAATTTTATGCTGACATGGTGAGTAAAGAAATTTTCTCTTACCATCCTTTGGAAATAACTACAGTGACATTTTGAATTCTCTCAAAAACAGTTGCTTAAAAATCTGTCTTGGACTAGAACAAATATGGGAAAGAAAAAACTCAAATTCAAGCATCCAAAAGTACCTTGGCAGATATTATGGAGTGTAACACCACCATGCCCCAACTGATCTTTCCTGGTTTACTCAAGAGTCAGAAAAACATTAGTGTGACATCCAATTAGTCAATATAAAGAACAGCTCCAATAACTAGTATCAAAAGTCCTCAAAACTGCAACATAAGCTTTAGGCAGAAGAAGAATAAAGCTACCCACTGAGAGAGAAGAGAGAAAAGCAACCCAGCCACCTACATTACTACACTTCAGACTATGGCAGACACTAAGAGCATGGGACTATCGTCTCCTTCACAATTAGTTTCAGGTACATAGCACAGTACTTCCATCTATAGGAATCTTTCAACAAAAATCTTAGTACTAACCTAGGAGGTTTACAAGCCAAAAATTCAAGATCATGGTCTGTCTTCCTTCTTCCATTTTCACTAGAAATGGGAAGAGATTGTGCACTGAAAAGAAGTCCTAGAGGGACGCTGTTCATAATCGTTTTCAACCCTCTCCAAACAGATTATCTTTGATACAAGCCCCTAACTAGTCTGATTCATAAAGAATTTCCCTCCCCCCAAAGTATTTAGCTGAAGAAGCTGGAAGATGCAAAGAGTGACAGACAGGCAGCAGTGTGAGGCCACAGGAGAGACATTTAAGATATCAGTCCATCCGTCACTGAAGAAGAGTTTTGATTGCCTGGTTGTCAGTGGCTTCAAAGGCAGTTAGTCCATCTGGGCCTTTCACAGTCTTATCAGCACCCTGTAAATATATTGAGAAGGACCGTTAATTCATAAAGCCAGGCTGTATTAAGTGTATCAGAAAAGTTACTTACCTTAGATAATTATATTGATTACATACAGCTTTTTAGTGCAGTGCATTGTTTTCATTTGGAAATCAAACAGGCAAGATTTATGTACAAAACTATTCAGTATGTAGCTAATATAAATTCTAAAATTTACTTTAGAATTAGAAAAAACCTTTGTCACACAGCAAGTTTTATGATCAAGAAATTATCAATTAATCTTGGATAGAAACAGCAGGATTTTTTGTTTGTTTCCAGCAACTACTCATATGGATGTAAGAATTCAGTATTACACACTTCGTTCAAATCTATGGTGCAGCAAGCTTTTTCACGTGCTAAATTAAACAGGTAACGCCTGGAAGAGCTCACTTACTAACAAATCATACTATTTTCTTTCTATATAGTAAAAGACTACATTCATCCAGGACTGTACTTCTCTCTCCCATTTTGAAAAAAATCCCAATTGCTACATAGAAAAAAAAGCCCAAATCATTCCAAGTCTAAAACTGATCAAGTTTGTTTTGAATAAGCTATGTCTACACCTAAAAGGCAGCAAAACAGAACAGGGAGGCAAGAGGAGGATAGAGGACAACAGAAATGCACCAACTAGACAAACAGCAGAATAGTAAGCACAAACACAGCCCCAGTGCCAGAATTATGGAAGGAGAGCAAAAGGGAAGCAAAGGGGGATTACCTAGTCACATTGGGTTTTAGCACTGTGTAGTCATATACATAAAAGTGAAAAAACAGACTAAATTGTAAATAGAGTAGCTAAATAAAGGGATAAAAGTATTAGAGAACACAGGACTGACTACAGAGATCGAGAGATGTTTCCTGAAACTAAGTTAGATTCCAGAACACCTTCTCTTGAGGAGATCATGCAAGTCTCACTTTAAAATATGCTTAATCAAGGGACAGGGAAAACACTGTGGGTGGCAAGAGCATGTACTGCAGAGATTTGTCTTCAGTTTTATGCATAAACTCCCCATTGAGCAAGTACAAATCTCTTCTCAATTACATTACAAGGAAGGAATTGCACAGATTAATAGTAAAGGATGCCTAGTATTTTTTAAAAAACATAATGGACCTAGAATTTCAAGAGTTTCCTTGCTGATAAAAGATTATACACATTAAATTCATACATAATACCACGTCTGTTCTCAAGACAACTCTCAGCCCCCATAATAATCTAATAAACTGGATCTGGCATTACTATGATTTGCTGCCAATACTACTTTTCATAACACAGAGTATTTCCATCTTTGAAGTCTCTACTCTCTTTACTTGTAAATGGTCAATTCGAAAAAAAAAGATGGCTTTACAGTGGTTTCTAAGGCAGAAGCGCTCATCCTGTGGTCCGCTAGCCAAACTGATCCTGCTGCAGCCGTTCATCCTCCTTGCAGCCCCCTGGGTGCAAGACATGAGCTAACAGACCGTTTTGTTTGGTGGCAGTCAGATATGGGGCAGGGAGACAGACTTCTGCTGTCAGGGAAAATAAAATCGTCTTGAAAACTCCAGTAAAGAATTCAGAGGGATACTTATAATTGCAATAATGTGTAGAACCACAGAATGGTTTAGGTTGGAAGGGACCTTAAAGATGATCTAGTTCTGACAATGGGCAGGGTCACTTTCCACTAGACCAGTTTGCTTTCCAGAATTCCTTCCTTCACTTTCTCTAGTACCTTTCAGGTAGCAGAATACAGGCATAAGTTTTGTGCATATACAATAAATTCACTCCAGTGAGAGGAGCAATCATAACATTTACCTCTCTCCTGTCAATATGTAACATCCTTGGCCCAAACAGTATGCAGTACACTGCAGTATCACTGTTCTGTTGGGTATGAAGGTGAGCTGGATCGGTCTGTTCCCAAGAAATGATTAGTTGGTCATTGCAAGCACATGCTTAGACAGAAACCACTGAAAAACACTGCCTGTGAAACATTTCTCCCCTAAAAATCTCAGAGACTTAACAGGTATTCAACAGTTATTATCCTAGTTGTCCTGGGAAAAGAAAGGCTTCTTTTGCAGATGTTGATTATTTCTACTGCTTAGATAGCACACTCAGATTACAGTCCATGTGGAAATCAAAAGGGCTTCAAAGCTGTTCTTTGACGCTTGCCTCAGAAAACCTGAAGGAACACAGGCTTGAAGAAAAAAGCAACTGTGTGGTAACTGACCTACCAGTATTCATCTTGAATCACAGTTTAAAGAACTTCAGCTTATAAAACTCTCCACCAATTTAGAGTATAAAAAATGTAACTGTTAACTGAAGTAACTTGAAAGTATAAAGAGAACTTTTGGTTTAGACATAGGACTGCTTTCCACCCTTATGCACATTTGTACTTCAGAAAAGTTACAGACTCGCGAGACCCGAGTTTCTAAACAAGCTTCATTGAATGTAGGTGAAGAGGGACATGACTACCTAAGGAGGACACTGTTTAATAAACTCAGTGTTAATAAATTAGACAAATGGCCCCCTAGCTAGGTAGGAAGATTCTTCCCTGCATTCAATAGAATGAGAAGGAAATAATAAAGCTTAGGTCAAGAGGGCTTTAATTTTCAGAAGTACAATACTGCTTGGAAGTAAGTTTAATGAAAAGTGCATGAACGTAAAGTGATTCCACAGTATTCTCTACTTCCCCAAAGCAAAAGAGATATATATATACACACACATATATATATGTATGTATATGTATGTATGCATGTATGTAAAACCCCAGTTTCTTTGGTAGGGTAATAACAAACAAGAACATTTGCCCTCTTAAGCCACCAGGCAAGTTACTAATGTTAAACCTGCTTTGAAGGCAGCACAAGAGTGACAAGGGTCCAATTGCAGTTCAGGAAAAAAAAGACCCAAACATGAAGGCAGCAGATAAAGGCAATGCAGAGCTGTCACCAAATCCCGTGAAACTGGAACTGGGGCACTTATGAAGCTGGTAGCAGACTGGTTTACAGAGCAAGCAGCAAAACACCAGAACGAGTTGTCTGATGAAGTTACCTAGGCAGATGTCAGCGTGTTCAAAAAGGTTATGGATAAATTCATAGACAACAAATCTATAAACACGTCTTAAAGGGAACAGATGTGAGTACCTCTAAAATCCCCAATACAACAACTATGAATGAGAGGAATAAGTGAGCCAGAAATGGTCAAACTCACACCTCTTACCAAATGGCATCCCTTTTACCATTGTCAGGGGAGGAAAAAAAAATGTGCTATTTCTTATAACACATTTTAAAAAGAAAGCAGAGACCAAATTGCATTAGATATTTTTTGCATTACAAAAAGTATAACTATTTTGAAAGATGGACAAATGGATGAGATTTGTCTCATCTTTCGCAACAAAATTTATTCTCCATTACAAACATTCAAAATGGTTGTCTATTATAACATGATATTGGCTTCTCCTACACTAGAAAAGTATCTTTTTACACTATGAAATCAAATATAAGATTCTTAAAGAAAAAAGTGGAACACTTTGAATTTTATTTATCTCTCTCTCTGTACATATGTCTTTCTGCTTTCCACATAGCTATCCCTTAAATCCTCTATCCCTGGAAAAACTAAAAGCAAACTGAAATACGATGACTGCTGTTGCTTCAGGCCAGTTCTTAGTACTCATTACTTTATCTGTTCTTTTGTTTTGTAGAAGGCTGGGACATAACATAAGCAAAATAAAACCCTGGTATTTTGGAATACAATTCAGTTCTGACTTTTGTCAAAAGCTACTGAAAATTCATTTCCTCCCTAACAGTAGAATATATTCCAATATTATTATGTCATTTAACATTTTTTATAACATTGAAAAGGCAGAAGAGAAAAAATGAACACAAGATATGACATTTCAGCTTCACTTTGAAGTTAAAATATGCTGCAAACCAATTTACTGTTTAAAATTACAAAGGCTATTTTGATATGCCTCATATTCCCAGAAAAATATTTTAAGATTAATAAAAAGAATTAACTACTGTTAATGTAGTAGTAAGACAACAAACCCTACCTTTGAACTTTATGCAGGAAGTGCTCTTTAGACTAAAGCTAATTACTTGCATCTATTACAGTCAGTAAGAGCAAAACATTTTCAACCGAAACTCAGATGCTGATAGAGTAGTTTTAGGTATTACTCTGCAAACCTCCATACGTCTGTTCTTCAGGATGTCTACAGTATGATATTCCACACATTTTCATAAACTGGAAAGAGATACTAAGATTTTCCCAAAAGGATTTCTAGGCTGTATACTGTATAAGTAAGGCTGGATAGTTTAAAAAGGAAGGATAGTTTAAAAAGGAAGGATTATTAGAAAAGGCCCATTTTGTAGAATTATGCAAAATGAGTACTTCAAAAAGATATGTTTAAAGGAGACAGCATTCTGACCTCTATCCTGGCCGAAAAAGTGTTCATTAGAGAAGCATGGCTCAACTCTGACCTAGAGTGTTTACACTACTTCTGGTAGGCATAACACCTTAAGACTGAATTCATTCTACTTTAATACACTTAACCATCCCTTGCTGAGGGCAGTAAAAATCATCTTCACCCATGGAGTGTTTCAGTACTTGGGATCTTTCAATTTTTGAGGATTAATACGATGCTCTATTATTACCTACTGGTATTGGTAGGTTAAGTTTTTTGCAGGCTGATCCAGCATACACATAGCAGTAGTTTGTTAATCTAAACATTAAAATTTTGTATCCAAGTGGAAGGTAAACCCTTTCCTAACGTACGGAAAAGTTTCAAATATAAAGCCTCACATTTTAATTTTTTTTCCCCACTTAAGTATGATTTACATTTTTATAATTTATGTGCAATGTCATAGGATCACAGAATATCTCAAATTGGAAGGGACCCGTAAGGATGGATCATCAAGTTCAACTCCCTGCTCCTCGCAGGACAACATCAGAGCTTTAATCCCCATAGGTTTGGAAGGAGTGACCCTGTTTGAATATTTTAAACACACCAACAAAAACTTTGGTTTTGATCTTTAAGTTAAATTTACCACATTATTGATGTTTTATTTTAGTTTATATTGGGCACACCTGAACCATCAGAGATGACCGCAACTGTGCTATAGTGAAAACCATATAATGAATCCAAACTGTCAAAATCATGATAGTAATTGATTATGGCTGATCACTATGATCAGCACAACAGCAGTGATTGAATACAAGCATTTGTAATCTCAACTTTTGAAGTTTTCAAACTGCATCTAAGTTTCTTATAGTGTAATAAATCAAACCAAGCATTGCTGATTCCAAAATTAAAACTTCTGAACAAGGTATCAGGAAGTCCTCACTGACAATGCTAACTTCAGAACAAAGCGTGTAATAATGGCCCCTTTGAGAAACTACATTTGGAAGAGTATAACATATCTACCCTTAAGTCATGTTAGGGGTTTATCAGTAATCCTATGTATGCACTGCAATTATGAGAGAAAATTCGTATTACTATTTCATTTTGGTTTAAACAATTCAAGTTGTTTTATTTATGCAAAAATCACTATATTGGTTATGTCTGTTTTTTTCATATTGGAAGAAATGTCTGAACTTGAATACCAACACAAATTATGTTAACATATAAAGCTACAGTTCAAAGAACTTTAATCACAGAACTATAATTCAATAAAATGTTTTGGCTTTTTTTTTTGCTATGCTTCATGAACAGAAAAAAAAACCCCAAAATATTGGGGATTAAATCCATGTGACCATTACAATAGGTCAAAACTTGGAAAAAAAACCCAAAACCCTAAACCATTGTCAACAACTTCAATACTGAACTTCAATTACTGAACCAGAGTAAAAACAGCATTGTAGTGCTGTTTGCTTTCTGAAGTTGCAAAGTTACTTCTTAAACCTGCTGGAGTACTGAAACCACTAATTATTATTAAAATAATATTTCAAATACTTCCTGCAAAACACACAAGGAAATTCCACCAAATTATTCTTCACAGCACTTAATTCACCATTTTTTGATTGATGTACTTTCCAAGGTCAAACCTAATGTTGTGGGATTACCTGCCTTTCACAAATCTTTAATTGCTTGCAGAAATTCTAAAAAGAAACTTTGAACTAAATCACTTGATTTAAAGAGGTTTTAATACCCCCCCACAGACAGCAATTTGAAAAGAATAAGTGTTATAGCACACATAAGATTAAGGAAGGAGCTCTCCTGCAGTTTTCATATCGCTCCAGTTTTAATATTTAGCCAAATGCTATAGGATCACCAAACGGTTTAGAAAATGTTAACCATGTCAAAATTTGGAGCCACAGTTGACTCAAGACAGAATTTGATGACTTATTAGGGTAGTAGGAGGGAAGAGGCAAGAAATAAGGTCTATGAAATCTAAACTTATTCAGAAGAAATCAATTCCAGCTCCCTTAAAATACACAAGATAGGTAGAAGTATGGTATACTCTCTTTTGGCAGACAGAATATCTTAGACTTCCTTACTTCTACCAGCGAACCCCCTTCTCCTAGAGCATGCAGCTACAGCTTCTTTTTCAAGCATCTGTTTCACTTACTTCTCACCTCCTTAAAGTCTCATCACACCTAAAATTATAGCTGAATGTTACTTTCCATAGAGGTCAAAATCCATTGTTATTTACATAAACTGGTATTTGGATTTTTCCCTATTTCTTCATAAAGATTTTGAGTAATTCTTATTTTCATTGCTAAAATGAAGCAATGAGCAACTTTTTTTTCTTAGAAAATGCATATATTTGATTACAAATAAACTTCCAAGGCAATGAAAATATGCATGCAAACAACATGTTTTCCTGTGATCAGGTACTTCCAAACAGAGGCCTCCTAACATAAGCTTCTAGTCAAATTTAAACTTCCACAGAAATTATACTTCATAGCTAAAGAGATAGAGACTCACATGGAAACAAAAAGAAAAAGAAGGAATACAGCTGTAGCCAAAGTTATGCAAGGGGCAGATAACTTTTAGCCTTGATTTCTTTTTTCCTTAGACAAGTTGTAGTTGAAAAGGATGCATTAATCCTTCAGATATGACAATATCCCAGGTACCTGCTGTCAAATTACGATAGCTGATTTTTTTTAGCTTATCAAAACTAATAAAATCAAACCAGGCTTACAAAATGATGATAAACATGCTTGAAAAATATTTTCCCTATAGTTCTTCAAGAATAAACATAAAATATGGTAATGAAGAGAAAAAGGCCATTTGTGCCTTTACAACTAGTAGTATAAGGCAAGTGTAGGTATAAGGGACATTACAGGGCTCAAGAGACTTCAGCTTTGTCCTTCCTATCTGTTCCATGTCTCTTATTCTCAAGTTTCATCTGAAGTTCATCCATCCACTACAAAAACAGTGCCACAGAGACAGCTGAGCAAGCATTTAGTAGCTGTCAACAAGCAAACACCATCTGCATTTACAAAGGAACAACACAGAGACTAGGTGAGCAGTAAAAGAGAGAAGCTGGGTTCTATTGTTCATCTACAAAAACTGTAATCAAACCCAGGAGCCTCTGGAACAGCTAGGTCACACTGCAAAAACACTGAAAAAATTCCCATGGCAGCAGGGGAAGATTCTGTCTCTTGATTTGGCACCAATGTTTCTCCAATTGCATAAACATAAGGAACTAAATCCACACCAGAACTTTAATTTGGAGGCCTCAACTGGCATGAAATTAACTGCAGAAAATTAACTTGCAATAGGGACAAATGAACAGGGTAAATGCCTACTGCATATTCCTACTGCTTCCTTGCAGACTGAACAGCATCACCTCTTCTGCAGGCAACTAACCTTTGCGCTGGCTTAGCTATAACATGGCACTACAGCCAAACACCAGTAGACAGCACGCTCATCTCACTCACTAATATGACAGTACAGCAAAAAAGACTGCACAGAAGCACTCCTTTGCTCTTATGTGATTCATACTGCTGCAGAAGACTGCAAATTAAACTTCTGAAGAAAACGCAAGTATCTGGCTGGGCAGATTTAAACGTGACTGCACATTGGCTGTATGTTCATCATAGAATGGTTCAGGTTGGAAGGGACCTTAAAGATCATCTAGTTCCAGCCCCCTGCCATGGGCAGGGACACCTCCCACTAGACCAGGCTGCTCAAAGCCCCATCCAGCCTGGTCTTGAACACCTCCAGGGATGGGGCATCCACAGCTTCTCTGGGCAAATTGTTCCAGTGTCTCACCACCCTCACTGTAAAAAACAAAACAAAACACTTCCTAATAACTAATCTAAATCTACTCTCTCTCAGTTTGAAACCATTAACCTCTCCTCCTGTCTCTACACTCGGTACAGGAAGGCTGCTGTAAGGTCTCCCTGGAGCCTTCTCTCCTCCAGGCTGAACAACCCCAACTCTCTCAGCCTGTCTTCAGAGGAGACATTCTCTAGTCTTCTTACCATCTTTGTTACAAACAAGGTGTGACAACAGATATTAAAACAAGGGTCATATCATAACCGTATTAAGAGAAAGAACTACCTCTTAATACATCTCCCTCAAACAGAATGAGCTGATGAGCAAAGTTGCAGTTCATAAATATTTCATCAGCTAGCCCACATGAATGGAAGCAAGCAGATGGGATGCAACATTTAGCTCTGCATGATGAAATCTGAAAATAATACAAGCTTTCCCAAACTATCTGGTTGCAGTAACATTTTTCTAACCTCATCTCCTAGTCCAAGTTCACTTTCTTATAACATTACGCACATCTTCGTAGAGTTTCCTTATCTTTATGATTGTTAAGTGTAACTAATTCCATTCAAATTGTAAACGGTACAGAGATCAATACATCCACACAAGCTGAGTGAAAACCAGCTGTTTCAGGAAGCACCTTAACACCCTTGCTGACTCAGCCTACAATGAATGCACAGCTCTTCGTAGCTGACAATTAGTGTGTGAACTCAACTTTTGAGGCATCTTATTTATTATTTGAGCAACTTATTTAGAAGGCAAACCACTTCAAAACAGAAATGGAAAGAAATACAACATGGGATAAAGGATATTGGGATTTTTTGGTAACGCGTATAATGATCCTAAATGAAAGATCAATCCTCACAACAAACTTAAGCATGTTAGACGCACCATTTGTACCCTAAATTAATACAGCATTTCTTCACAG
Source organism: Rhinoptilus africanus (assembly GCA_013400135.1). NCBI lineage: Eukaryota > Metazoa > Chordata > Aves > Charadriiformes > Glareolidae > Rhinoptilus > Rhinoptilus africanus. The sequence goes on from VXBO01005782.1 coordinate 289,826, forward strand.
AAAGACGTAACTAACATTAGACAGGATCAGAGAAGTGAAGAAAGTGAAATTCATGCAGCATTAAGGCAGTTAAGGAAAATCATTTTACCTTGGAAGTGGCATATGAAAACATTACACAGCATGAAATCCTTTGGACAAATGATTTAAGTGGCTTCATATACTGAAAATGCACTGTTAACATCCTCTTTTCAAAGTAAGTGAGGTGTAAAAAGAAACATAAATGAATGGAGATGAAACATTGCTTGAATTCACTAATGCTTTGTAAAATGGATCACCTTTGTAATATGAACCAAAGGGAGAACAGAAATAGATAAAGTTTATTCTCCCTAGGACAAAATTTACAAGCTGTATAACAGAGAAAGCTTATCTTCCTACTTTTACTTCCCCTCACTCTGCCAACCCAGATGGATTTTCAGTCATCTGGCAAAAGCAGAGGGAAACCACACCTCTGAGCAACTTCACAGTGGAGATTCCATCACATGAAACACTTAAACAGCTGCCAAAGCTAAATCCCACTCCTCCCTCTCTGCTGAAGGAATGCCTTTTTTTTTCTTGCCTGTTTTGCTGTTAATTGCTCTCTAGCTGAAGCTCACAATACTCTACTAGTGGTCACTATTACTTTTGCTACACTGTGTCCTGGAACTTTCTCCTTCAACTACCTTCTCCATAATGAGAGTACCCTCTCTGGTTTGGCAACATAAACAGCGTTTTTTTTATGTTCTGGACTTACCTGGAGAATCATCTTATTAAAAAAGAGAGTCATAGTAATACACTTTGCTAATGGGTAACTCATTCAAACATTTGTATCTCACCTTTGACAGAAGCAATTTCACACAGGAAACATGGCCCTCGTAGACTGCTGATAGGAGTGGTGTGATATTATGTTTGTCTGGAGCCTGTAAATTGAGACACAGTTATTTGAAGCCCAATTTCACACAGTGTTAAAAGGATTCACTTAACTTTTTAATTTTAGTTTGTCAACAGTAGAGTGAAGGTAAAGATTTAAAAATATTATCCAGAAAAGCATGCCCTTAGAGTTTTTTTACTCTCTTTTTTAAAAAGAAAAGTCATCATTTAAAAACCAGTCAGTTAACAGCAAGATACTTCTTCCATAAGACTTCTAGGTATCCCAAAGTTTGTCTGTTTTTTTAAGGTCAATGCTCAAAATTGCAGGGTTTCAGATGACAAATTTTGCCCAATTTGAAAACAGTACTCCTAATTTTCCCATTTCTCAGCCAGCTTGACTTCAGAAAATGGTTATGGCTGAAACATTGCACCATCTTCTCCTCTCTATAGTCTTGGAAAGAATAAGAAATGGAGCAAGTGAAATGTACTTATTTTTAACTCTTCTCCAGTTAGAACTCCTGAGGAAGGGATAATCCTTCCAGACCCAAGAAAAAATCCAAGACATTTTGTTAAGGACTAAAGCTAAGATGCGTTGTACGTTAACTTTCAGATAAGTCTTCAAAAGCATAGCATTTTGGGTGTATGTTTAAAATATTTAGAAACTTCACTTTATGGAGAACTACGCTATTTTGAAGTGCTGATACAGCCCAGCAAAGTCTTTTCACGACAAAAAGACATGCAATCCAAGCTACAGCAAAATGACTAAATTTGTAAAAGCAAAAATGTCTCTAAAAAAAGAGAGAAACATATCAATTTAAACAGAGTTGATCCTGCGTTGGCCAAGGATGTATTGCACTGTCTTCTGAAGCCCCTTTCCAATAAATGTAATATGCATTTCATGCAAACTTTCTTTAGATGTGGTTATTGGATTTATTCTTCTAATCATGATCAAATTCAGTTGAACTTTTTATAGTTACGAACAACTTATCCTAGTGTGCCCAAAAAGAATAAAAACATTTAATAAACATAATTTTGAGCTTCTAACCTGTAGGAGACCATTTCGGCACTTATACCAATCCCTTATATGTGTGCATGTGTGGGTGGGGAGAGACCCTAATGCCCTTAACAGCTATTTATAAATTGATGTACATACATTAATATCAGCTCCTTTCAATAGCAGAAATTCCAGAATCTCAAGCTGTCCACAGTCTGCTGCATAGTGAAGAGGCTTCCTCCCACCTTCAAGTGTCCGATTGACATCTTCACCCTTCAATGTAAACATAAATCTAATAAGCAAAATTTTTGAGCTAACACACCAACAAGAGCTTAAAAAACAAAGTATCTGTCACCTTTAAATATGATTAAGAATGTTCCATCCAAATATTTAAGAAGTTGCCCGAGGAAAATGAAAATTAAGTTGCTCACTTTCCTTTTCCTCATTTATGTATTTAAGACTGTAAGATAACCTCTATCCCTTCTTTTACACTGCATCTCAAGTGTAGTGAGGACCCACGTGCACTAGGTAACTCATGTGATTAAAAAAAATTCATTAAAAACATCATTAGAGCTTGTAAAAAATGCTCACATCGGCTCATTTTGCTTTTCCTTCACCCTATCTGGGATTCTAGTTTTCTGGCTAAATTATTTTACTTGCTTCTATACATATTGACATTTTGCACACTGAGAAATAGACACATAGAAGTAAGCCAGCATCATAACTACCAGCAAGTGAGTACAGATCATCCGTAACTTAAAACCCAATTATGAAACTGACCATTCTGTTTTATAAATAGCACCTGCCACTTCTACATAACACAAAGAAGTCTGAAGACAGTCAACCAAATCGGGACACAGGAAGTTGTATTCTAATGCCACTTGTACTAGTGGATTGAGACATCTCTTAAGGCGTAAACAAAATTTAATTTAGTGAGTGCCTAATCAGCTTTGTTTCTTCACCTTGGGTTGTGCAACTAAGGATAAACTGATTTGCTGCACTTCAGTAATGGCAAGAAGTTACTGGAAACCAAATACTGACATGCTATGTGGTAAATGACTTCTTGTTCTTACGTGCAAGTAACATTAGTATTTTAGGGACTGGGTAAGGTTAGCATCATATATCAAGTGCTGCTTTTACACAGGAAAAAAAAAATCAAAAGAATTTCAAGCTGCAGCACCAATTCATGCTTCTCTGAGCCCCTGCAGTTCCCTCATTCCTGCCCCAAATCTCTAGAAAGTTCACAGAATAGAGGGCTTGAATTACATCTTTCAGACATCACCTCCATTCTAAGAACAGAAGAGGAGACTGTCAGAAGGAAATCTTGTTCTGGATTTGATGTTGTATATTATCAGTTTTATACTACTTGCCAAATAACAAGACGACCTCAGAATTCTCCTCTCTTACCAGTACAATTTTCTATTCGTCTCATAATATACCCTGCTGAAAGTCAAAGCAACCCAGTGTTTAACTAAAACATTGCACATTCTGTGGCCTCAGAGGTCGGGACCTGGGTTTGACACTATTGAAGGCTCTGGCTTCAAAGTAGCATGAAGTAGCAGCAAGTAGCACAATAAAAAAAATGCGCAACTCCTGTTACTGGCCCTGAAATACGCCTGTGGCTTCTGAAGTGTGTTGGACGTCAGGAGAGAGATAGCTTTACTTTTAGCTATGATTTTCAGAACAGCAAAGCGTACTTCTAAACAAAGTCCAACACAGTTTTAGCTATGTGGACTATCAACGCTGTACAGTGTTTATATAGCGTATAGTTTATAACGTAAAATTTCAATATTACTAACCGAAGGTCTAGCTCTATCTGCAACAACGGTACTGGTAAACAGTATCGTGAGGTAACTTTTCTTCTCTCTTTCTGAATTTCAGTACAAAATGTTGGTGGGGATATGCTAATAACTCTGTTCCAATTAAAATAAATAAATAAATTCATATCACAGTACAGTAACAGCATAAAAACAGGCACACCGGTCTAAAAGCGTATAAGGAAGCAGAATATACTTATCTAGGAAGTTAAGCTCTACCCATATTATTATTTGCACCTTGCTACTTCCCGTCAATTTAAAAACAACTAGCATTTAAATAACACGTGATGTTTGCAGATACATAAGGATTGGAAGGCATAAGTTTAGGAAGCAAACCATGTAGAAGCCATGCGGTTACTCCCCCAAAACAGTCTCTAAAAACTCCTGTAATGCTAAGGCATGGTAAATAAGGGGTTAAGGGGCAAGAACAAGCAAGCTAACTCCCAGGACAGCACACAGTAAAGCTACAAAGCTCACATTCAAAAAGAAATTTAGAATCATCACATCTTAAGATTAGGACAGTCCATCAAAGCTCCCCTTCCTTAAGCTTGTAAATATTATGTGGCTCATTGGCTTACACTATATGATTTTTTTTTTTTTTTTCTATTTAAAGAATATACCACAGATCCCTCTTCTCTCCTAAACTGGTTTTGGAATAAATTGCTGCAGGACAATGAACTTCTGGAAGGAAAAAGAAACCCCAACACACAAACACCAAGTTTTCTACTTCTCCCTTAAAGTCCATGAAAGCTTGTTTATAGGGTAGTATCTAGCGAAAAGTTTGCACACAGACGTCCCCAACACAGACTATGTGGATTTGAATACTAGCACTGAGAAAATATATAAACACCAAAGTCAAACACCGAATGTTTTGGTCCAAATTAACAGAACAAATATATCCCATAATTACCAAAATAAAAAAAGGCAAGTACTCCTAGATTCTGCAATAAACAAAGTCAAATATCCAGTGTAAAACAGACCACTGAGTGTTATAAAATTTCATTTGGCCTACCCCCCGTCCAAGACACACAGAAGCAGGAAGGGAAGACAAATCAAACCATTTCATATACAGAGATTAAACCCTGGCACAAGCACCTGCTTTAAATGCAGTCTCTAACACACACGTCAGAAAACTTGCAGACTCTTCATAGGTATTTTCTCTCTGGCTTTCACATCTCCTGCTTATTTTGCCTGGGGCATCTCCCAGGACGAAGAGCAGTATGAAAACCTGGAGAGGCGTGCAAGACAATCCATTGAGGTGTGAGAAGAAAATATTTTTTGCACTGTAAAAATAGTGTTTATTTAATCTTTAACACTTCCTTAATTTCCACTTATCAGTATGTGTTATAATGTACATAATAGATTAGTACAGTAGTCCATGTATGACAAAAATAAATATAGAGATACTGGTGTTGCATGCTCAATTTTTTTTAACTGATACATAACCAAAAAGGGTCAGAGACCGCTGGTCTAGAGCTCTATCTGTATTCATGGAAACAATAAATTATTTTTCAAAGGGAGTTTTATGCTGGAAAACGAAACACTTTCAGTGGAAATTTTATAGGTCACCTGAAAACCCCCTAAACGTTACCCCTACACAAGAGTTATTCAGATTACAGATGAACTGTTATAAAACTCACAAGAATATCTTTATAGTTCCTTTTGCAAAGAGAAAGTGCACGGAAATATCAACTTTTAATAGGATTTAAATTAAAGATATAAAGTTTCAATCTTTATCTACACCAGCTGCCATTTATATGCTTAATTAAGAGTCTTCAAGTTACAAGGCGCATCTAAAATCACCTATAAAATGGGAAAGTCAGAAAACTGCTTGAACCCTTATGATCCAAATCAGTAGTACATTGGTACCAAAGGCAGTAGTTACCACAGCTGCAACAATAAACCTTTTACTTGGCTAGACAGTGATCTGAAACACATTTAACATCCTAGATAAGCTTGTCAAAGATTATCTAAACAAGCTGCTGTTGTTCTTTAATATATACAATCCTGTGTCTGTTAATTTTTGTCTTCACTGGATGAGCACTCCAAGTTGGATTCTCTTGCCCTTCCGCTTGAAGTATGCTGCTCCGCTAATCCAGGGAGAGATGTTGACTTATGTGGGCAGTTGGTTCCTCAGTTCTGACAGAATGGCCAGCTGTGACAGATCACATTTTGTATAGGAAACATATCGCCTCTATGGCGGCATCTAAACAGTGAATGACTAGAGAATGAACTAGGGAATTCCAGAATTCACTTTAGCAAAGAAATTAGATACTGTAGCTTTAGCAACAAGCTACAAATGCCAATTCACATCTTCATACAATAAAAGAAAATCTAAGCATAAGGTCAAGATTTGAGCCCCCTCTCATAAATAAGGTAGCTCTGATGAAGGTGTGGCTAAGTACGTCAACAGAATCAGACAAAGTGGTCTCTCAAGCCCATAACAGGCTGAGGAAACAGCACTAGAAACATATATAGCTATCTCTATAGAACGTTTTCTGAAATTACTGTGGTTTTAAATAATATTAGCCAAAGACACCATAGAGAATGCTGTAAACTTGGGTATCAGCAATCTTGCCAAGTGATGACTCTCAGTACTGACCTCTGAGACAGCGAAGTAACCAATATTTTGGTAGGCTGAAACGAAGACTGAACCAAATAGCTGCTAAAGATTTTCTTTAAAATAGACCATACTCCTCACAGGCATATGGTCAGAACCCACATGAACTGCCGAAGAGGAGCATGATTTTTCCTTCACACCTGCAGGAAGAAAGTTTTATGTATATTAGACAAAAAGTGACAGCAGAATTATCCCAGGACGTTTTAGAGGACTTCTGCCATCTTCTAGAGTCTAACAGAGCAGCAACAAGATTAATGGTCATGGGGGTACTTTGAAGGAGACTTAATTATGTCATAATCAAAGAATCATATCAACTTCAAAATAAAGCATACCTTCATTAAAGGTCACACTTCTCCTGAAGACTATTTCTTTTCACTTTCTAGAGTGGACCTACAAATTCACTAACAATTGTGCAAATGTTTGTGCACAGCCTCAGAAAATAATTTGCCCTTGCAAAAGGAAAGACACAATCACCTCTTTAATGACCTCCCAGAATACATTGAGTTCACTCAGTCAGACATTTAAGGCTAAGTCTGGCATAAATCACATCAGCAATGTTTTCCTTTGCAGACCGAAGACCTAGAGCACCAACTATGCAATAACACTAAAAACCAGTTTGACACATTAAAGATCAGAACCAGCAGCTAACAACTACCGGCTTTAATCCTCTGATTACTGGTAAAGAAAAGCCTCTCTGTGAGTCTCCCATTTCTAAACAAGACAGCATGAAAAAAGATTTTTATAACACATTGATCTTATGTCCTATTTAGAAAACTCACATACACGGATAACAGCAGAATATTCCTTTAGAAAGACAGGAAAATAAAAACTTGGAGCTCAGTTCTAAATACTTTCAAGAGTTTTCTGTGCTTTTTAAATGACTAACAGTAAGGTTCATTATAGCGCTCTCCAAATACAGCTATCACCCACTTTCTGGGTGGATGGAGCAATTCAATCCATAAAAAGATCTGTTCTAACTAATGCCTTAAGTGAGGGCTGTCAAAATGAGTTACTCTTGAACTTAATTCTTACACTACCTTCTATCACACACATTTTCCTTGATCTACCTTTTCTTGCCAATATACCTACGCAAAACCCCTGGTTGTGTCTCATGTCCTTTTGCAGTTTAATTACAGTCAATCTTTGGCTTTTTTAGTTCCATCTCTGCACAACCTGGAAAAGGGCCTACATTCTTCCTCGGTACCCACCCCCAATTCCACTCTTCATATTCCCCCTACTCTGTATCTGAGCTCAGATAGGAGTTCCATGACAGCCAGGCTGCCCTCCTGTCAAGCCTGCTGGATGTCCCAGAGTAATCTGGAAGGATCTGCACCTTAGCAGCTGCCTTGAGTAAGTTCTGCCAAATTTAATTCCTTATTTTTTTGCAGCCCTACTTAAAAGAATGAATCAGATTTCACTCACTTCGTCCCTAATGCACATGATGACATCAGCTCATTGAAAGCGTTGAATGAACAAGTTTAGTCATATATTACAAGTTTTAAAGCTCATTATTTTCCAGGCAGATTATTTAACCACACCAAACTAACACTGTCCTTGAATAGGCCTTGACTTTTGTGCAGGCTCTATTACACAGACTGTATTCCATGCCTTCCTTGGTCCAGCTTTATCTGCTAGCTCCCTCTTTTCACAGTTCCTGCCAGTTCCAAAAGCATCAACACTTAAAGCCAAATGAGATAAACTAAACTCATCCAGTGCCACTGTAGCATCCCTCCAGCATACTCTACATGCTTCAATCAGAGGCTCACTTTGCGGTGACACACCAATTGAAACCCAAGCCAGCTATTCAACTGGGCACCATGGTTTGCCAGTAGTGTTGCTCTAGAACACTTCTGCCATGCTATTAACGTCACAGTTCACTCATTAGTTTAGCACCAATTTTCGCCTGTGTTGCAACTATGGTATCACTACTCCTAGCCGCAGTTTAAGCCTTCACACCTCTGCAACAGAATTAGTAGCTGAATGATGAATCCAATGAGGGAACTAATCAGTCTGAGAATTAACTTGTTCATTTTATTCTTTCCATCTGAATCCATTCCTTCATCTGATTCACCACATAGCACCTGGAACACACCAGAAATAAGTAACTGGGATTTACACTGCAGGAATCGAAACTCAAAACTGTGACCTCATTAAATCCTATTGGATAGGTTAACTGTATTAGTAGAGCAGTATCTGTAATACTGGTGACATTAAGATGCTCTTTCAAATTTGGAAACAACTCCATATCCCCATCTGTACTTATCCTGTCATACAGAAATAACTTCAACTCCACATTTCATGCACTCCTTTCATTCCAGTTTTAATGAAGGAAAACAGGTTCCATGCAGTCAGATGTCCTTAGAGCACAGGGAAGCATCCTACAGGAACTACACTGCTAGGTAATTCCTGTCTCCATTACTCTGGAAAAAAGATGAACTCACTGTACAGTCTGTTGCATTACTTTGATCTCTTTGCATACAAGAGATGGCCATTCTTATAGAGTCTTCGATAACTCTGACATTTTAAATATAGCAATAACTTTATTGGTTGTTGTCTGAGTGGAAAAGAGGAAGAGTAAAGAATCTTCTTTCTATAAATAAAAGTTTAAGTCCTAGGGATGAGATATTTGCAATATCTTACTGCATACTGAGAATATTACTTTTGAACACTTCATATTTTTCTATCTTCCCCACAGGCCTTTTGTTCACACTGGTTGTGTTTGTTTTTAAAAAGTCAACAAAGAGATTAAGTGAGATAGTTCATCAGAAGTACTTCCAAGCAATCTCATTGTACAGATCTATAGCAAAAGATGTTAAGAACTCAATGGAAAGAAGGAGCATCTCAGGTTTTGAGCACTTATATTACCCTGGTGTAGGAACAATAGGCAAATATGCATGGATGAAAGAAAAAGTAAAATTTAGGTATTGTGCCTTTTTGTTTCTTTGTCACATCATACTGCATAGCCTTTATAGCAGAAGGATCACATGTAATATTCCTTTATGCAACATTAACAACATTCTTTACTTTAAAGTGCATGTTGTACAAACAAAAGAAAAAAATCCTCCTGGGATTTTATGACAGAAGAAACATTTGAAAATAAAGAGATGAAATTCAGTGTAGCATCTACTTTCTATGCTCACCTTCATGAGCATGAGATGTCTTTTAAAAAACCCAAATTCCTAGTAGATAGCTAGATAAGCTTTGATATACCTCCATCATTGCTATTGGATGTAACTGAAATGTAAAAATCTTTCTTACATTGTGATATTCTGAATGCAGAATC